>JAKXYG010001038.1:0-281794 GCA_025895645.1 Cardicola forsteri
TCATCTTACCAAAAATGAATACCATGTTATTAAAAAAAATTAAAAAATGAAGGATTTTTACCCAAAAAATTTGCAGATTTATACAGAGTTAACCTTTCAACAATTTATTAGATTATTAATTGTCAAAAACGACGAAATTATAACAATGTTGGAAGAAAGCGTGTAACATGCACTACGGATAATTAGAAAATTGTTATAGATTTAAAAATTATAATAAACCTATTTTAGCAACTAAAAGAAATAGTTTAAACAATTTTACTTATTTCACAATTAGAAACAGTAATAAATAGTATCTGATTTAACGCTTCAAAAACCAAAAATTAAACCATTTATTATATATATATAATTGACATTCCATTTTTTAAAATTACGATGTTTGAAAACAACGTGATAACATTTGCCAGAACAAATATAATTTTGTTTAAAAACACCTTTTTAAATCGGAATTTTTAGTTTTGGAAATAAATTAATTTTTATTAATAAATTTAAACACAAATGTAAATTAAAATTTAATTTTTTAGAATACAACGATGGTAATTATAATTATTTAAAATATTTTTAAAATAAAATTAAAATATTTGTATTAAATTATTATTTATTATTATTAGAATAGATTTGGTATTTGCTATTAATTATATGATGTTAATAAATGAAATAATATTTACAATTGAAAAAATGTCATTCTACTAAAATAACACTTAAAGACTGTTTTTTGATTTATTAATAAACGTTTATATAAAAGATTTTAATTAAATAACCGATTACTTTTAACATAATAAAAACATTCTAATTGGTTTTTTCAGATACTACCGACAGTATATATCATTCAGTAAACCGACCTCCTCAAATATGATAACATTAATATAAACATGTCAATCTAACAAACAGGATTTAATTTATGTTTAAACATATATTCAATAAACGTAATTTTGAACATTTTTATAGCCACATTATTTTTTATTAAAACAACATTTATATTTAATATTTGTTAATATATATCTAATTAAAAATGTTAAGTATTGTTGATTAAATTTCTAGTTTTTTAAATTCATATATTCATTTTTGTTAAACATTTTCAAATATTTATTTTTAACACGTATATACTATTTAAAAAATACAAATACTTATTTAAATACTTTTAAATTGTAAACTCAAAAACGTATATATTAAAGTACATTTGACTAGTTTCTTTAATATGCAATCTGAAACTAGACCGTTCTAGTACAAAGTTAGATTAAAAATAATATTTTACTATTCTACCTTTTAACAGCATCATCGTATAAAATATGACAATAATAATTTTAATGCTCTGTTTTTATTCCTTCTTTCTGGTTTTGATATTTCAATGTTCCTTTTCAAAACAACTATCATCAAATGCGAATTTTGTGTAGTCAAACGGTAGTGAGGTTAAAACTTATGTGCACTGGGATAATAGTGTTCTACATTTATTTATGAAATAAAACCTTTACGATTGGGAGTGTGTGCCAATCACTTCACAATTTCTAATTAATTTACTTATAGAACAGTAAAATGCGTACTTTGTGTTGATAACATGAATTTTTTGAGACATTCTATTAACAAAACTGTCTTTCGACCCAAACACTACGACATATCACTCATTAAAAATTTTCTATTCTTTTAAACAAAAAGAAGTTGCAACAGTTCCTTGGGTTATTATTGTCAAATTTTACCCAGCTGTGCATATACGCTGCAATAAATAATTGTACTTGACCGAAAAAGCCAAACAAAGTTTTTATACAGCGAGGAAACTTGTGTTTAATGCTTGTCGTTTCAACTATTGCAAACAAAATGCTCAATTTGCATTAATGATTAACGCATCAGATAAAGCTACTGACGCAACACTAAACCAACATGTTAATAACCAATGGCAACCGGTATTGTTTTTCTTTCGTAAACTCAGCCCTATTTAGATATAGTAACATACATTTGGCTTCGAGTAATTGACTATTTTTGCAACGATCAAATATTTTAAACATTATTTAAAAGTTGTGATTTTACCGTTTTTACCAACTACAAACCTTTGACGTACATGTTAAATGCACCGCAAGATTTGGTATCTTACAATTTACTTGTTCTATTAAATAAAACAGCCTATATGCAAATGCCCTTATTACCAAATTATTTTTGTTTTACTCACATGTTATTATTATTATTTAATTATTATTTTTCAAATATCTGTTAAAGTAAAGATTTACAAATATCAAATATTCTTTATTAATAAATAAACAATTTTTGACGTTTGATTCTACAATACAATATTAATACAAATACAACAACTCTTAAGTTTACACCAATATACAAACGATTAACATGAATTTAATGCAATATAAAATACAATACACAAACTGTTGATAAACAATGACTAAAGTTATATAATAACACTAATGTTATTATATAATAATAAATAATGAAACAACACAATGTTAAATATAGTAAAACCAGCTTACAGCAAACTTTTCTACATTATTCCAATTAAAATTTAAACAAGTACCAAATTAACAAACAAACACAAACAATCAAATAAGCACAAATAAACAACAAACTTATAAGTTAACTCATTGGTGCTTTTTAAACATTTTTAATTTAACATGCATATGATTATAAAATTTATCTAAGAGAGATCCAACAGTTAGATTTTATTTCCAAATTTATTTTCGACATTCAACATATCCAGGGTAGAAGATGCTTTAAATAAAATTTCACCGTTACAATTGCTAATGACACCTAATATTCTAACTTAACAACAGCAAAATAACGGTGATTTTAAATATTACCAAATACATTATACTACTTACAGATCCAACAAACACCAACAAGCGATGCCGCTTACACTATATATTGCAATATGTAAACAGAAGTACCAAGACCTTTCTTGTCCATTGGACTCTGTGAATTATTTTTATGATATTTTATGTGTAGAGTTAAAGCTTTTTAATGCTTTCAAGTAATCTTTATGTTTAACCAAAATAAAATTAAATATTACAACATGGACACGTTAATGAGGATAATGTCAAAAATGCAAGGTGTCCTTTCAGAAAATATAGTCAATCTCTCAATTATAATGTTTTATAACGCAAACAACAATAGTAAATGGCTCAACAGTTGCACACAAAACCTTTAGTGCATCAAACGTTAACGCAATTCCACTTTGGTATACATGCCAAAACATTTACGTTGTGCAGTCATGTTTTCTTTAAAAAAAATAATCCTCCTTGTTGTTAACTCTCCATATGATAAACTATTCAAAGTAATCAAACAAAACGACAAGTAGTTTTGGAAAACAAAACAATGTCATTATTAATTGCATCAGACCGATTTTTCTCAACGATGACCCTTCCCTTTTACTATTGTACGTACGTTCAGTGGCTAGCACATTATTATTTAAGTTTGTACCATGTAATTCCCACGCTTTTGCATAACAATTAATTTATTTAATTGTCGTAAAATAATCTTTTTTAATATAGTAAATACACCAAACCTTGAGATTTTAAAATTTACCTATGGTGTCTCACAAGAATTAGTACTAAGTCCACTACTCTCTCTTGTATACTTAAGCGACCTTCTACTACTTATAAAGTTAAATTCTCTTCTTTATGCGAATAACTTGAAATTTTGGTTTACTAATACTAATATCCTCCAGGAAGATATCAATCAAATTCACAATTTGTCTTTTGAAATTCCATTTTTTATACTTGGTAGAGTTAATTTAAATATCTTCTATCTACTAGCTCTCAATGGTTGCATTACTAAACAGGTATCCACTAGCAAAAATCTAAGAGTCATCTTCTCGTCTAACCTTCTGTTCTTAAAACATTATTACATAAAAACAAATAAGTGCTTTGCTTTAATAAAATTCTTTAAAAGACCGTTTGCATACTTATTTCTGGACTGTTTTTTACCTTCTACTCAAATTTTATTAGACCCCATTTAGAATGCTGTATAAAAATTACACACTCCTACCTTAAGCGAGACATAAATCTACCTAAGAAGGTCTAGTAAAAAAGCTAAATTAGAGATAAACCTTATTATTATTATAGGCCGAAATTTCTAAACCTATTTCTTTTAAAAGAAGAAAGACTTTGAAATTATATTATTACTTGTTTTAAACTGAATTGTTTAAATTAATATTTTCTAGCTCTCTTGGAGATCATCATGTCAAGCTTTTAAACCTAGAAATAATTTTAAGCATAAACATTTTTACTTTTTATAGAAAATCATATTAGCATGGAACCAAATACCAGTCAACATAGTTAACTTTTTAAGTTTAATAGTTTTTAAAATGAATTATAATAAACATTATTTATTGACATATTATAATTTATTAGCCTATTTAGGCTATCTGTGTTTCCATTTTTAACTTTTTTGATCTTTTCCCTAAAATAAAGTTTTTAATACAAAGAAATGGGTTATCAGCATGTCGTTGACTTAATCAACTCATGTACCCACATTTAAAAAATTATCACTTAACGTTGCTTTGTGATATTTTTTTTATAATATTTATTTTTAATTTTTTTTAAATTAAAAATTTATTAAAAGATATGTGCAAACAATATCGCTATTTGTAGATATAGAAATTGCAACAAGAAGGTAAAAACTGGCATCTTCTGATTACTCTGCAATAAGTGGTTTTATGAAACTTGCTCAGGTTTATCCCCAACCACTTATATGAGTTTTGCTAACAGTACCATTGACTTTAAATGCAGAAATTGTCGCTAAGTTTTTGCTTCCTTTTTTTGACACAAGCAACTATTAAACTCCCACAGAAAAAATATATCTCGGCTGTTAAGCAGTTGACCATCAACTCTAGAAAGAAATCCAATTTCAGAGAGGTAACTTTTAGAAAAATTGTTTGTTTCTATGGTTTTGTTTGAATGCACAATAATAAAATTTATTGTTGGTTTCTATTTTAAAATCGTGGATGGCGTTGTTCACATTTTTTTAGTTAGAATAACGACGTCAAGTCCAATCCAATGCAGAAATGAATGTCATTGTAAAATGAGGCAAGTGTACAAAATAATGTTCACAACATTTAATTACAGCTCAGTTAAAAATAAACCAATCAATGAATAATTACAACCAACCTCCATATCCAATAAAATTTATTAAGATAAAGTTCTTATTCAAAAACTTTATTCCTTACCTGCTCTAGTTTTTAAACATTTTGTTATTATGGGGGATTTTAACTCTCATTTAATTAACTAAAATGCGTTTAGCTCGCCCAAAGTCTCTTGTTCCAATTTACTAAATTTCAGTATTGAACATGTTTTTATACTGCATGTTTTTTCCTATACTATACATAGATCTGGTTCCTCTCCCTCCTGTCTGGAGTTAGTTTTTACTAACAATTCTTTATTGATTGACTCTATTTCATGCTTATTTTTTCTAAGAAAAAGTAACCATTTCCTCCTTCCTTTTAAAGTAATCCTCCCTTCCTTTCTGGATTTTGCGGATTCTATACCTGATTTTCAGAAGGCTGGCTTTAATAGAATGAGGAATTATTTAGATAACATAAAATTAGACGGAGTCTAATTTTATTTTATATTATTGAGAAAGTTATCAGGATATATTTTTGTTTTTATGTTTATTGTTATAACAAGCCAAAATATTTCCAACATTTTATTTTTCGTTTACAAAAACACAATAAAACGTTTTATTTATAAAAAATGTTTGGCCTTTTTTATCTCCATAATAAATGCGCACTCCTTTGTAATAAATGCAATTATTTTATTAGAGTTTTTAGGAGTAAATAATTTCTCAAGTTTTTTTTAGAATGCCCGATCTAATAAAAACCTCATGTATAAATTTATTAAAAACAAGCGGTTGTCTAAAAATGTTTTATTTTTTTTTAAAGTAATAATGGTTTCATAATCTCTAGGCATAAGACTAGCTACATTTATAGTAATTGTTTTAAATTAGTTTTTTTATTTTAGTAATCTTTGTTTATCTTTACCGAAAAATGCCTTTAGCATTATTTCCCCTTTATTTAACACCGACCAGGTAACTGAAAACGTTTTTGAATACATTAGTTTCAGTACTCATACAATTTTTTGTTTTTCTCTTTATAGAGGATGTATCCTCCCAATTTGAAAACAAGCGTATATAAGGTTTATCCATAAGTTAGGAGATAAGTTTATTTCAGATAACTATGGACCTATAAATATTTTTCTATCCCCAGTAAAGTTCTAAAAAGATAATTTAAGGCTTATTTACTAGAGTTTATATGGTCTAGCGGTACAGCGCTCGAATTCGGACCTCGGTGGACATAGGTTTAAATCCCATCGCCGGCACTAAAATGCGGGCCCACGTTCGGATTTGTTAATTGTCTACTGCTAAAAGATGTTTCTTGTAAAACATTCAAAGTAGCAAACATTAAAAAAATTAATTAGTCCTCAACGATTCTGCGTTACCCATTTGTTATTTTACACCTATAGCCTTACCTCCATATTAAATCATAGTCCCTTTGTATATGTCATATTTTTTTTATTTTTTCAAAGCTTTTGATAAAGTTTTCCATACTTTATTACTAAATAAAATAAGGTCCTTTAGCATTTTGGGCTTTTTGCCAGACTGGATAAGCAATTGCATTTACTTAATAAATTTTAGAGTAAAGTTAGGCAATGGCCTATCTAGTTCCTGTGAGATATCCTCAGGGGTTTCTCGAGAGTCAGTTTTTCTACAACAAGATATTTTTAATATTTAAGACTGGTTATTAAAAAATGCTCTTCCATTAATTTTTTTAAATGTAAACATATCAGATTTGGGAGACATTAGAGTAATACTTTTAGAACCTTTATTTCAAATGACCATGTCACTACCACAGTTCACTAGATAAAAAATTTAGGAGTTACTTTCACTCTATTCCTCTTATTTATAGTTTACTACACTAAAGTTGCGCAAATGAGTTTTGAACTTCTCAGTTTTTTTAAACCAAGTTAGATAGTATTTTTACAGTTGTATACGTTTATGCACGTTCTATATAAAGCCTCATCTTACTGGTTACAGGTTGGTTTACGAGTTGAGTAGGAGACAAACTCCTTTTGATCCTTGGTTTAGATGTATCAACATTATCGTGTTAAAAAAAGTTAGATAAAGATAAAAATAAATAAACCATTAACCAGCTACAGAATATAAGTTACAATTATGTAAACTTGGATAGGGCATAACAACCATAAGCGGCCTTAAATGACGAAACCGATTTGGCATTGACTATCATTAAAGGTAGATTATTCCAAGCATTGATAACTCTCTAAGTGGTCTCAACTTGGAATGTACTCTGGGTTTATTTAATTTAAGATTGTGACCACTACAAGAGTTCTTAGTTAGCGAGGAGAAAAGTGGGAAGGATGTTAAATATTGATACACCAAAATAAGATAACCCCGAAGCCTCCTATCTCTTAAAGGAAATAATTTTAGAGAGAGGAGCCTGTCATGATAGAGCAGATGCTTTAAAAACCTAAGTAATTTAGAGATCGCCTTTTAAAATTTTTTCAGTCAAATTTTATAATAGGGGCGGTAACCTGTGCACAGTATTCCAAGTGCGGTCTGATATATAGCATATATAGCAGACGAACACACCTCGGGAAAAGGTTACCTAGATTTCTTTTAAAGAATTTAATTAATCGGCAACAACTTTGAGTAGTTCTAGAATGATGACCTGTAAAATTTAAGGCAGAGTCAATTATCACTCCCAGATCTTTATAAACTTAACCAATTCTATTATTTGGGAGTCATGATTAAACATTGAGAAAACGTTCCCGGATGGGTTACCAAAAGATATATGCTTACATTTAGCTAGATTTAGAGGAAAAGAGTTTTTAACAACCCACTTATAAATGTTATTGTTATCAACCTGAAAATGACTTAAGTTGGACCCCCAGATCTTAACATCATTTGCATATAGCAGAATGTTGGACTGAACTGCTCAGGTAAATCACTAATAAATATAATAAACAGAAGAGGTCCTAATACTGACCCTTGGGAAACACCCCAACTAATTAAGCAAGGAAGGGATAGATCAGTGCCTATTTGAACACTAAAGGAGCGATTGGTAAGAAAATCAGTGATCCAGGTAAGGATTGACCCAGTGATGCCAAATAATTTTAACTTTGTTAAAAATAGATTGTGAGGTACTTTGTCAAACGCTTTTGCAAAGTCAAAATAAATGACATCTACTGAGTGCCTTGGGTCTAATAAGCTCGTGATGCTTTCTGTGTATGCTATTAAATTAGTGAGGCAGAAACTGTGGGGCAGAAAACCATGTTGGTATAGTTAATTAATTTATGCTTAGTGATAAAATCAAGTACATAAGTTCTTATTAACCTCTCCATAACTTTACTTGGGGTAGGTAGGATACTAATTGGTCTATAATTGTCAGGAGTAAATTTAGAACCCGATTTAAAAATCGGCCTAATTAGTGCAGACTTCCAGATGTGTAAAAACTGGTCAGTAATTGTAGAGAGATTAGTAATATAGGTTAAATAGGGTGCCAATATCCCAGCACATTCTTGTAGAACTCTAGAGTATACACCATCAACACCACGTGAGGTTGATTTAAGTTTTTCGAGCTGTTTGTGAACTAATTGGACATTTGGAGTAAAGGGACCTATAGAGAGGGCCGAATCTAAATAGTGGAGTGGGGGAGAATTGAAGTGTTAAAACACCAAATTAAAATAATCTCTAAAACTATTACAAGCTTCAGGTCTAGTTAGAAGTAAACCAGTGTCGTTTTTAGACAGGGTAAAGAAATTTCGGAAGCACGCTTGTCCTTAATAAACTTAAACAGGGTGCTTTTGTCGTCCTTGACTTTAATTAGAAGTTTGTGAACTATATAGTCCCTATGCCCCTTAGTTAGACCGGATCATTAATTCCTAATTGAGATATAGTTTTAATAAAAACAGAGGAGCTTAGTAGATTTCCAAAGGTAGAAAATCTTGTTCCGTTTCTGGATTAAATAAACAATCTTCCTAGAAAACTTTGAACAAGTATGAAAAGGAAATCGATATGGAACAAACTTGTCGATACCTTCTTTGATTAGTTTAACAAAGTGTGAGTAAGCCTGTTCTAAAGTATTGTCATATAAAGGACCCCAGTCTGCCAAAGCGAAAAATTAACAAAATTTCTCAAAGTCATCTTTTCTAAAATCAAGGATTGGCATTAGAATTTCCCGCTTCTTCCCAGAGCTAAATAAAGGGAGGATTACTTCAAAAATCAAGAAGATATGATCGCTCTTCCCAAGAGGGGGTAGGTATGAAATAGAATCAATGGAAGAGGATTCATTGGTGAAAACAAGATTGATGCATAATGGGGAAGAGCCGAGTCTGTATCTAGTGGGTGATAGAACATGCTGAGTAAGAGCATGCTTGATTCTAAAATTTGAATTTTTTATTAAATGGATTAGAACCAGAAAAAAACCACCAGTTAAAGAAGGGACAGTTGAAATCCTCCATTACGATGCGATGTAGGAAAGAGAGAAGCAGTGTTTGAGTTCGGAAACAAAAGTTTCATTAGAGGTTTTGGATAATAAAAGAGGACAATAAAATAAAGAGCAAAAAATATGGGAGTCTAATGCCAAATGAATAGACTCATATTTTTCCTGAGGAATGCATCGGTTTATGGATATAATAGTATAAGATAAGTCATTCCTGATAAAAAAAGACAATCCTCACTTTTACCTTTACTTGAGTCTCGTCTAGCTATTCTATAGCCTAGTAGGAATGTCTTCTGAAAACCAAGTTTCTGTAATTCTAACAACGTGTGGTTTAGTAACACTTACTAGTTGTTAAAGTTCAGATAATTTATTAAATAGATTTAATGCGTTTGTGTAGTGTACCTTTATAGAGGAGAGAGGGGGAGAAGAGGGGATAATTGCCTAAGCCGATGTAGTATATATATATATATATATATATATATATATATATATAAAACTAATGAGGCTCTGTTTGATATATATATAAGTTAACCCTATTAGATTAGACAATAATTCCTGTATCTCTAATATACAGAATTTTTTCTCAGCGCCTCAGAGTCAATTCCCGTTTATCCACAAATTAAGCATTACTTCCATTACTTCCCTACTCACAATTTTAAATGTTTTTTATACCAATATTTTTTGTTTGCTTAACAAACTTGATAAAATCAAAGCGTTAATTGCCCATAATCCTCTATATTCTAAAGTTTTCTGAAACTTGACTTTTAGATAATATTCTGGATAGTAAAATTACTATTTCTGGCTACAATTTAATCCCACATAATTCTAATAAAGGTAGATGCAGTGGATGTCTAATTTATGTTAAGATGGACACTAACATCTCTGTGCTTACCTTTTCCCCTCTTAGGGAACAAGCTGGCAGTCAAGTTATCTGTCAAAAAGCTTTTTTTTGTTATTTTATAGGCCTCTTTCTCTGGCTAATAAAACTAATAAGGCTCTGTTTGCAAAATTAGAACACGTGTATTTTGCCTCTTACAAACATTCCATTATCCTTAAAGATTTTAACAGCCCTTTGATAAATTGGAACTCATTGTTTAGTTCTACTAATTTTTTTGATACCCGGCTCCTTGACTTTAGCATTAATTATGCCTATACTCAGCATGTTAGTGCTCCTACCAGATTCCGATCTGGATGTTCGCCCTCATGCTTAGATCTTATCTTTTCCAATCCCCCCTTTCTAATCGATTATGTTAAACATTTGCTCCTCTTGGGAAGAGTGACCACTTTCTCTTGTCCTTTACTGTCCATCTGCCATCATCTATCGACTTGGTACCTAAGTATAAAATTGACTTCCGCAAAAAAGATTTTTCTTGTCAACGTGCTTTCCTTATTCAAGCAGATTGGAGCTTCTCGGTTGAGAATAGCGTTAATACTCAATATTCTCGTTTTACTGAAATTATTACCGAAGATATTAACATTCTATTTAAATTAGGAAATTTCTACTTAACCGTAGTTTTATTATCAAACTTAAAAATAATACTTTTCCCCAGTGTGAGATTAGCTCAGGGGTTTCTCAAGGTTCCGTTTTAGGTCTATTAATATTTTTTTATTTATTAATGATTTACTTGTAGTAGTTCACTCCAATATCATGTTCTATCCAAATGATGTAAACATTTGGGGCTCTAACCCAAAATTATCCCAATCTTATATAAAAAATATACCCTACTGGTCTCTAGAAAATGGGCTTCCTCTAAACTGATTTAAATGCTTTCATTTACTAATTAGGAAAACCAACAAAAACACTTAATATGTCTTTTGTCTGATTCCCAGTCTATTTCTAAAATGCATACTGTTAAGGATTTAGGAATTGTTTTCAACTCCTCTCTCTAATTCTCGGCGTACACTAAGCATTACTTTTTCCACTGAGTTGTTTTAACCTGGAAGAACCCTACCTGCAACCAACTTAAAGGTAAAAAATGTATTGTTTTAAATTGTTAATTAACATAATTTAAGAAATAGTTTTAATAATATAATTAATATAAAAATTGTTAAAAATATAATTAAAAAGTTTATAAATTTTTAAATAATTTCAACGACGTAATTATATTAGAAAAATAAACAAAAGTATAAAATAATTACAAAATTTAATTAAACAAACATTAGTTTAAAAAATTTTTTAATTAAAAACAACAATTTAAAATTAAAAGATTTTAAGAGTATAAGCGCAAGATTTTAATACTTTGTATTTGATAGAAATTCGAGTATTTGCAATTTACTCTCCATTACTTACATATTAAATACTAAAATTGGTATTGAAACATTAATATTTCACGTGGATATGTCTTCCTGTAAAATGATTTTTAACAGACAATATAAGAAACTTCCAGGTGAATTAATTATAGATATTTGTCAAGGATTTTATAACGCTGACGTTGGGAAATTAAGTGGTGTCGTTGAAGTTTGTTAATATTTTAATAAATTTTAATTAGTTAACCAATTTTCAATTAATTTTTATTCCTAATCAAAATGAGTATCATGATATTCGATATTTCCCTAAACCAATACCACTGGGAACTATGCAGACAATCGATCAGAAACTTTTCCAGGATGGTTTTCTAATGCATATAACTTGTAAAGACTTGCGCGAAGTTTTTATAGTACTAACAGTAGGTTGCATTATACTATATTTTTTAAAAGGATAATGATAAATCTTCATCATTCTTTGAACGTTTGAAGCTACATGTAGTTCCATCACTTTCTAAAATGCCTCCATTTGCATATATATTCGGAAAAGCTTGTATTGAATCCAATAAATATCTAGTTGATGGTTGGGATGTTTACAATCCTGAAGAAGAACTTAATCGTCAAAACATATTTACTAATGGATGGAGAATTACTAAGGTAGGTATATATATATATATACTTCGGTACATCCTGTAATAATAATAGTAATTTATTTTTACTATCTTGAATGTTTTACGGGAAACGTCTTACAGCAGTGGAAATTTTAGCAAAGTCAAGCGTGGGCCCACATTTAGAGTCGATCGCTTTACTGCTGTTGTCGCGATACCAAGGATGGAAGATTGTGAAATCAAAGGTCTTTTGGGATTTGTCAGTTGCAGATCATTTTTTCCTAATCCCTTGATACGGAGGATACTAAATGGGCGTTGAGTCAAATATATCTGAGACATCTTGCTTCAAATGTGTTAAGCTTTATGATTTCTGACCCTGTAAGAGTTCATGTTTCAACCGCATACAGAAGCACTATGCGAAATAATGAAGAGAGAAATTTTATCTTTATGTTTGGATTGATGGTTTTTCGTCTCCATAGTGAATTGGCAAGTTTTCTAAACGCAGAAGCAGCTAAACAAATTTGACGATTTACTTCAGATGAACCGTTGTCAGAGGTAATCGAAGTAATTAAAAAACCCAGATACGTAAATTGCTTTACATTAGGGAGCACAACATTATTTAATACAATCTTCGCATCAGGAGCTTGAGACATGACTGATTTTTTTGGGTTGATCTTTAGACCAAATTTACCGGAAACTTTTACAAAGAGATCCAATGCATGCTGCAGCTGAACTTCTGTCTTAGGTAGAAGGACAGCATTATCAGCGTAATCCTAAGTGGTAATGGGTGAAGTACCAACATACCTTCAATTTGTACGGTGATCATTCATTTATTTTAGTTGGTGACGTGGTCACCTTTTTATTATTTTCCATATTTATACGGCATATAAACGACCGAATTCGATATATAAAAGAATAACGAAGTTTCTTGACTGGTAGACGGTATTTTTGTGACGTCACCACTGTTCACAAAGATTGACGAGGTTATCTCCCTTAACACAACGGCTACGTATGGTATACGTATACCTTAAGATGTCTTTTAAGTATCATGGGTGCGTGCTTGCACCAATCCACCGCAGCGGAAGCCGAGTTATACCACTATGCACTCGGACCCTGCTGTTATTAGTTTAGGTTGCCTAAGGGCACTTAATTCAGGATGCATCACATGGAGGATGAACAGTCAGGAATATCACCATAATTGGAAATTGAGACTTTATAAGCATTATTCAAATCCTCAGGATCACTAGCATTTTGAGAAATATAGCATCATTGCATAATTGAACAAAAGTGGAATAGCCACGCAGCCTTGACGGACGCATTTCGAATGGTTTTGTAGTAGATTCGTTGCAAATACGGATTGCAGCAGTTGATGTGTCATACATTGCATGTAATAGATACACAAGTTTAAGTGGGGTTCCACCATGTAACATCGCGATCTATAGTTGTTCTATCTAGCGAGCTGAAAGCTGAAGAGTAGTCTGAACGTAGGAGGCTAAAACTTTAACCGAAATTCCAGAATGCATGAAGCATATAAATTTGATCAACGTATCCTATACTTGGACGAAAACAAGTTTGGTTAGGACGTGGTTCTCCCTCTCTGTTCAACTATAACTGAATTGGTAATTTTGGCAATTATACAAAGTAAACTGATGCCCCTGTAGTTAGCAGGTATTTATCGATTTTTCTTGTGAACAAGAACAATAGTAGCATGGGGTCAGTTTTCAGGGCACTGATCAGTTGTCCAAAAATCCGTTATGATGCCACAGGCTTTTAACAAGCCGCTGGGGACAGTATTTGAAGATGGATGATTTTTGTCGAAACCGGCGACTTTCCTAGCTTTCAGCTTTCTCTAAATGATCTTAATATAATCGATGGTAGGAGGGTTCTACGAGTATTGGATAAATTGTTGAAGGAACTGTGTCAAGCACCGATCGGTTTTGCATCCATTCTGTTGTGAATTGAGAATGGTTTAAAGTTTGATTAAAGTGAAGTAATCAGTTTTTATCTGAAATGACAGTCGATCCAACTTTAACTTTGTTACCACAGCGTAGCTGATCTAATTTCTTGTAAACATTTCCATAATTTTAATGGCAGGCAAAAACATGTAACTTATCTACTACAGAATCTCATTGTTTTTACTTGTCCTCTTTATAACCCCTTTGAAACTCCACACAATGTTCTTGCTTCACGTTTTCTCGGAGCTTTCTTTTTTTGTACATAAAGATCTCGTGAATTGATAGGTAACCAGTTTGGGTCTTTGTAGCTAATTAGATGGGAATCACCAAACTAGCTGTATCAATCTTTTGTTTCAGAGTGTTTCAAGATTGATTTATTTTCACATCACAGTTTAGGACAGCAACTGAAGCTGCTAAGTAGGCTTTGGAAAACTTGGCAGTATAGTTGTTTTTTGTGAGCAGAGAATAATCCGGAGCAGGAATTCCAGGTTTAGTCTTGGCTGTTCTTGGACGTAACAGAAACGAACACGATACAAGTAAATGATTAGTCATTTTCAATTTCCGTTCGGTACTCTGTGAGTTCGGGATTTTTTGATTTGTTAAACATAACATAACTACAGGATAGTATGTTGTTTAATGCAAAGTTGTTAAAACCAGTGCGTTTTTATAAACTTATGTTTGTAGAATATCGTATATAAAGTTGGTTGAACTTTGCGTTAGAATCGGTTTAGTTTGTGTCTGCTCCATTTATTTCCATCACAGTAGTTTTTAATTTCTATAAATGGTGGACGGTGGAATTTAGGAGTTATTGAAAGTTGAAAATAACCAAATATTTTTTCTACGAATCAATCATATCTTAAATAGTTCAGTACAGTGTCATTACACGATTTGAATGTGAATCTAAACTTTAGGTTTATTGAATAAATTATTATGATGCATTGAACTACTTGGTTCTACGAGATTGCCAATGGCCTTAAGGATTTGAGTAATTCTTATAAAGTTTCAACTTCCAATGTGGTGTTATTCCTAACTGTCACCACTTAGTGCATTCTGGACTAGGTGCTCCCAAATACCTAGACTAACACAACAAGGACCGAGTGCACAGCGGTACAACTAGGCTTCCACTTCGACTGATAGGTGCAACCATACACCCAACGTTTAATATATATGTATACCAAATGTAGCTGTTGGGCTAATGACGACAACAAAAGTTAGTGACAGAACCATCTTTTCATTGGTTTCAGGTTTGCATAGCATCACGAATTTCTATACGAGGAGGATGCGAGTTGAAATTGGGGTGAGGGAATAAATGAACTTTTTCGGCTAAAAGACCACTTTCTTGCAATAACGCCAGTGTTCACAAGAATTAACTAGCCGATTTTTTTCGGGAGAATTGGGCAATTGATGCCGGTTGAAAGATCCATAAGCCTAACTGGTTACATATGGTAAATGAATAACTTGAAATACCTTTTAAGTATCTTGGGTGTATGCTAGCACCTATTCACTGAGTGGGTGTCCAGTGATAGCCCATTGATACCGCTGTTTACTTGGTCTCTGCTGTTATTAGTCTAGATTCCTGTGAGCAGCCATTTCATGATGGGCCACGTGGAATAGGAACAGTCAAGAATATCTTCATTATTGGAATTTCAGATTTTATGAGCATTACTCATCCTCAGGATCATTAGCATTTCTAGGGGCTAAGGAGGATATCCTTGACAAAATACCAGGCAGTTTTATCCATTTTTACAAAAAGTGGCACCATTACAAGGATTCCGTCCATTAGCCAAGTAACTTTATTATTATCATGCGTTTGTCACATCTATCAACCTATCGGATTCGTTCGTTTAATATGCCATGTAAATGTGGGAAATAATGAGGGTGTAACCACGTCACCAACCCGTAATCTTAGCTTTACTAACATCATTCTGATGACTTAAAAAAATAAGTAGTTCTAATAAAATCAAAATAAACCTACTTGGTTTCAAACCATAATTTATTTAATCTTGAATTATTTTTGCTGTTTTATGTTTGACGGTGTTATATAGTGCAATTCTTTACTTGTAGGTTAATACCGAGTATAAACTTTGTGACACGTATCCATCGATACTAGCTGTTCCTTGGGACGTTACGGATGATTTACTTATTTCATGTGCCCCTCATCGCAGTCGTGGCCGTATTCCAGTATTGAGCTGGTTACATCCAGAAAGTAAAGCAAGCTTAACGAGATGTAGCCAACCGCTTGTTGGCATTCAAGCTCATCGAAGTCCAGACGACGAGGAATTAATTCGTTTATTAAGGACTGCGAACGCAAATGCAAATAGTTTACTTATTTTCGATGCTCGCCCACAAGTAAGTGATTTGTTTATTTACCATCATTGGAAATTGAAACTATAAGCATTACTCAAATTCTCAGGATCATTAGCATCCCATTGAAACAAGATGTATTAGATATATTTAGCACAATACCCAGTTTGCATTTTTCATATTGGGATAGGATGAAAAAAATCGATATCTGACACATTTGAGATGACCTGTAATTTCACCATCTTCCATAGTTGTTGTCGTGACAACGAAGATTGCGCTGGTATAAACACGTTTTTATGTAGAAATTTTAGTGCCATTTCAGGTATCGTAACTTTGTTTTATTTAAATGCAAAGATTGATTATCAAAGTTATCTCTCTAATCCAACAACTACATTTAATATACGTATACCTTGAATATTCTAGGTGTATGTTTGTACCCATTGACCGAAGCAGAAGTCCAGTTATATCGTTATGCACATCATTTCTGCTGTGTTAGTCTAGGTGTTTAGGACAATCTAGTTCAGGATATGTCACGTGAAGGTAACAGTTAGGAATATCAATCATTGAAAATTGAGACTTTATTGGCATTACTTAAATCTTCATGTTTGTTAGCATTCCAGGATTAAAGTACTGTTTATAAAGTTTCAATTTCCAATTATGGTGATATTCCTGTCACGTATGTTAGTGATCCTGAAGATTTCAGATATTCTTATTATGGTTATCATCTTGTTTATTTCAATAGAAGTAGCCTTCAGTACACAACATTCGGTACAATTATAAAATACGTAATTTGCATTACCAAGCAATAGTCAAACAAAAAAACGTTACATGTCAGATACACACTTAAAGAAAATTGATTTATATTCAAGTACATATACATTATAGTATATGAATGAAAGGCATGTTATTTAATGAGCGTAGATATGTGATCTTGTCTTTCCTAATGAAATTGATTTGCCAAAATCATGATAGAGAGGAATTTTGTGTTGTTGGATATTCGATTAATAAATTATATATATATATATATTTTATTTTTTTTTCTTTTATAAACAGGTTAATGCTTTATTGAATTTTAGTACTGGTGGTGGGGTGGAAAACCCATCTTATTATGAAAATGTACAATACATGTTTTTGAATATTCAAAACATTCACGCCATGCGAGCTTCATTAACGAAAGTTTTTGAAGCATGTTTTCCTTTGCCAAGTGATGCTCGCTGGCTCAAACAATTGGCCGATTCAAAGTGGCTGTACCACATTAAGCAGATCATATTTGCTGCTACGAGTGTGGCCAATAAGGTAAATTAATAATAAAATTGAACTATTTTTCGGCACCTTCCTTTATGGTTAATGAAACATTGATTCAAAAGATTTTGTGAAGTTATAACAGATTATTTTTTATATATAATTGTGACCCTGGCATAAATAAGTTACATTTTAGCTTTAAAAATATTGATACATTTTCCTAGAAAAATACTACTGTTTAAATTGATTATAATTTTTTATATAAGGGCTATTTAATGCTTTTTATAAAACCAGTATGATATTTGTCGCATATTTTTTCTAACCGTAAAATTTTAAGTTTGTACAACATTTTTTATACTCAGTAACTTATTTTAGTATACAATATATTAATCCTTCTAAGTCGGTTTTTTAGCTACAATTAAAATTAAATAATATTTTTTTTTAATTTTATTATTATATTAGTACAAAATATACTTCTGGTGCTCTCCTTTTGAAATAAAAACTGGCTAAACTTTCTGTGATTTGAAAGTTAAAACATTTTTCTGCTCCTACCTAGCAAATAACTAAATTTATGTTTTTTATAATTTAAAATTTATTGTTTTTACATTATACAATAATTTTCCACAAACAAAAAATAAGTTTAATATTTGCAAGAAAATACCCAAAATATTATTAAAAACATTAACGTAATTTTTAAATTGTTTTAACTGCAATTTTAACTTTAATTTAACAACAAGTCAATATTTTAAGGTAAAAACTAAAGCAACGTTTCGAAAGTAATCAGTTTAAATTATTGAAACTATTTATTTTATGGTAACATGATATTTTAAACATTTTAAAAATTATTAATTTAAAAACTAAATATTAAAAAATGATTAATATTTTTATTTGAATTATATTTTTTATTATGAGGTAACAATAACGTTAAATTTTGTGTTATAGAAGCATAAACTTACAGTATTAAAGTGTATTTGTAAATAATGATTTTAAGCACACACATCAATGATTATTTATTATAAAAAAATGCGTAAATTGCAATTAGTAATTCCGCCTATGTGGAATTAGCTTGCAAAATATGCGTTTTACACTGACTCAACATTTTTAAATAAGTATGCCTAAGTGAATATAAAGCAACTATTAAGTACTCTACATTATTTATAATTCATATTTATTTTTACAAAAAAATTGGACACAAATTACTTTAGATTGATACTCAGATTTTTGCAGTATTTGTTGTAATGGCTGTGCAGAGTCCAAAATGGAACTTGTCAACAAACTCTTATTTTTTTGTTTTAACTTTGGAGATATATTTTTTTCAACAAACTAACAGTGCTAAAATAATATGGGCTATCAATATTTGAAGTTAATTGTTTTTAAAAAAATTATAAATATTTAAGTCATTGGGTTCCCTTTATAATTCCAAACAAAAATAATAGAAGACGTAAACTGTGAGATGAATTCATTTCGTATTTTCTCTTTAATCACAAACATAAAGAATCAATATATATATATATATATATATTCATAAAATTATATGATGTAACATTAATAACTACACATACATACACATACGCAACATGCATATGTCAAGTCCACGTTAAATTTAATGAAGTTACAAATTATTTTTGTGCACAAAATGGGTTTTAATGTGTCAATGTAAACAGATTTAAGTGTTTTTAACATATTAGCAATTTGAGTAGTTATTACCAATTTAAAACAATCATTAAAGTTAACTCGGTGTTTTGTTTGAACCAAGTGACGTAATATTAACGAAGTGCACAGACGTTCATTTGAGTTGGACTCTTTATTAATCCAATTGGGAATGTGTTCTTTGGCCCGTTCCGATAAGCGACGAGTTGTCCGATCAATATATTTGTCACCGCAACTGCAAGTGAATCGGTAGATACAATGGGAGATGGATAACATTGTTTTAGTTGTTTTTACATTGGGCAAAGGCAGACCTGTTGTGGTATATAATATTCTCAATTGGGTCAATGAGTATGTCTTCTTAATCGTACTTTTATGCCTAATTTTTAGGAGGTTCATGACATCATCTCCTTTAAAAGGCAGTTTTATAAAAACCAGCTTGTTTTCGTTTACAACTTTTTTTTAGTTGTGGGTGACTTTGAATAGAATTTGATAAATTCCTCAGAATATCCGTTATTGATTACAGTTTGTTTTGTGACTTCTAATTCTTTATCAATAGTGTCACTTGAACATATTCTTTGTGCACGGTTAAATAATGTTTTAACTAGTGCACGTTTTTGTTGAATCGGTTGGAAACTTTTGAAGTGGAGATATTGACCCGTCTAGGTTTTTTGTCTAAATAAGTATTTGGTAATGCTCTTTTTAAAAATATATTTTTTGTTTTAATTATTAGTATTTCTAAAGTGATGTTTAATGATTAATTTAGTAAAATGTTAATGTGCCTGATATACGTAAGTGATGTGAAGAAAGTCAATCAATTTCAATGTGATACTGTTGACACTTCCCATTATATATATATATATATATAGATATAGCCTAATCAATAACATATCAAAGCACCTGAGCCAGATATTTTGCGAAAAAAGATGGTTACATTTATTATTTGATATTTTGTAGTGTATTATAAAAATTTTAAATCAGATTTTACATTACTAAAAATTGCAGATTGAAAATCATAAGACTTCCGTCTTAGTTCATTGTTCTGATGGATGGGATCGAACGCCTCAAGTCACTTCTTTGGCCATGTTAATGCTAGATCCCTATTACCGAACAATTCGCGGCTTTGAGGTATTGATCGAAAAAGAATGGTGTTCGTTCGGTCATAAATTTGCCCAGCGCACTGGAGGCCCAACGGATGGCAGAGTACACATTCCTGTAGAATATTGCAACGGCCTGTCAATACCCGAACAAACATCGAACAAGCCGTCCACTCCCGATGAACGGTCGCCAATATTTCTGCAATTCATCGATTGCGTTTGGCAACTAATCCAACAATTTCCTCATTCGTTCGAATTTAACGAACGATTACTGATTAAAATTTTGGATGAATTATATTCAGCTCGTTTTGGCACTTTTCTTTTCAATTCGGAAATGCAAAGCAAAAATTATTATGTTCATGACCTAACGATTTCTCTTTGGGCATACATCAATGATGATATACAGAATTATCAAAATCCATTCTACACTCCTGCAGAAGTTAGCGGGTATCGAGTGATTTTTCCCCAACACGCACTGGCCCAACTTCGTTTTTGGACTGGTTACTATGTTCGGTGGCATCCTTTGATGATTGCTCAAGAGCCGGTTGCTCAGCGCGATCGAGCGTTGTTGACCGTTATGGATCGGTTTCGCGAACTGACTGCTGCTACTCAACGTCGACCGAATGAGAAAAGTCATTCACGTCAGGACAAATTTAACTCAAGTTCTACAACCACAGTGTCGACAGTACCAATTTAAAATTACAGTCACTAATTTTTATATTACTTTTCGTTTTTCATTTAATTATATTTTTAATTTTGATTGACACTGTTGTATATAAACGCTTCATATATATTTAGCAAACATATATTTCATTAAACAATAATTATAAATTTGTTAACTTTCAAGTGACACTCAGATCAACTAAATCTTTTCGAATCGTTCTTAAGCAAGTTTACTGTTGTATACTAACCTTCCTTTTACCGCCTTCAATTGTCCATTCCAAAACCGTTCTTGATAGTCTTTCCAGCGGCAAATGCGAGATTTGAGCAAGTAATTTTCTGTTTAATTGTAATAATCTCGTGTAGTGGACAAGTCAGTTTTCATGAGTTTATTGTTTGAAATGTGATCGCATCAAATAATCCTTAAGATCGATGATGGAAAACGTCTACCATCTTATCAAATTATAAGTCTTGTCTAATCCTTATCACGTTTCACTTCTATATACTGCTGTAAGAATGATAAATTAAAGTTGTTTTTAGGTGGAGGAACATGATAATTTTGAATATAGCATCTTCAATGGATAGTGAGTTCTTGTTCAATGTAAACTCTTCCTTTTCGAAAACCCCGCTTGTTTCAAAACCACTTACTAGTAACAGAATGTGGTTATTCCGCACCAATTGTTGCAATGAATAAAACTTTCCTTCTTAAGTAGGACGCTAAATGGTTTTGAGGATTTGAGTATTGCTTATAAATTCTCAAATTCCAATAATGATAATATTTCTGACTTTTATTCTTCCACGTGGTGGATTAGGTGCCTATAGGCTTGGATTCTCGCTCACTGAATGGATGCTAGCATACCCAAAATGCTTAAAAAGTAACTCGAATTATCAATTTACCATATGTAGCCGGTTAGGTTACTGGTTTTCACTGTGCACCTCTCAAGGAACTTCGTTCAAACAGAATATGTGATGGAATCAGCTGCCGAGACCTTTGTTAACTAATAGTGACAACCCTAAGTTAAAGTCACCAAGATGTGAACAGTCTTCCTCTGATGGCTCTTGTGGATCCGTCAACCGGCTTCAGCCCCTCTTCCTCCAAAAAAAGATTGATTAGCCAATTCTTGTGAACATTGACATCATCGCAAGGAAGCGATCTTCTGCCTAAGAAACTCTATGTATCGGTCCAAATTCAGTGACAGTATACAAGAAATTGGAACAGTAATGTCATGTCAACAAAGTTAAAGTCGGATAGTTTAACATTTCAATTGAAGACTAGTTACTACAATTTAATTAAACAAAACCATCCTGAAATTACAACAGAATTGTTGCAAGACCAATCCGTGCTTGACACAGTTCCTTTGGCAATTTATCCAAACGGGTTTAAAAAAGCTGCCGCAAAGATGCGAATGGTTAGTTAGAAAACCGTGGTGGTCTAGCGGTACAGCACTCGATTTGGACTTGAGTGGGTATGGGTTCGAATCCCATTATCACTACTGAAATGCGGACTCACTTTTGGCATCGCTAAAATGTCCACTGCTGAAAGATGTTTTCGTAAAACATTTTTTAAAATGCAAAGAAATAAATGCGGCAGTAGCAGAAAATGATTTAAAGATCTAAAAATTGTACAACTGTCGGAACACCAATATTCTAATCAAAGAAAAGGTGGTTGTTTACTTCGAAGAGATAATGTGCAATCATCAAGATGGGTAGAGCATTTGAAAAGTACTTAATCAAACCACGCCAAATATCTTCATGGGTTTTAATAACGAAGATTCGGAAATATGTATTAATGGCATTTCTGTAACTGAAGTGATCTGTGCAATTCAGAAATTGATAAATAAAGCTGGAGGACTTGATGAGGTAACTGTAGAAATGGTCAAACATGGAGGTGATATAGTAGCATGTGAAGTTGCTTATTTGTTTAATGTTATATGATATAATGACCAAGTTCCAAATGATTGGTGACAAGAAGTGATTGTTACTCTTCCCAAAAAGGAATAAACTTATTATCTGTTCTTGGTAAGGTGTTTTGCAAAGTAATTAAAAACTGTTTATGCAATGCTGTAGATAAACATCTTTTAGAACAAGCAGGTTTTTGGAAACAAGAAGTTGTATTAAGCTAATACTCACTTTTTGTAAGATTATTCAACAATGTCAGGAATTTCAGCAATCATTCAATTATTTTTATTGATTTCATAAGAGCTTTTGACAATGTTTATCGAGAATCTTCGTGGAAACTCGTTAAGTTTTATGAAATACCGTTGAAGTAGGTGAATATTATGCGTTCGTGATTCTAAGTTCAAGTTGTGTTCGAACAAAAAGTGGTCACAGGAGTACGTCAATAATGTTTATGTTTTTTCCTGTAATTGGTTTCATTATGAAAAATTTATCTTGTGGCATCAAATGGAACCATAGCAAATTAACAGATTTCGATTTTGAAAATGATATGGGTCTACTCAGTGAAACTCCAGAAATAATGCAAAATATGACAACAAGTTACAGCAATATTAGTTCACATATTGGCTTACGGATTAACTTTTAAAAAACGAAAATGCTATGTACAATATCAAGCGATTATTTGCCTATCAAAATTAGTAAACAAGATATTAATACTGATTCTTTAACATATCTGTAAGCATTATTGGTAATGATGGAAAAACCGAAATTTATGTTAAAGTTTGACTTGGAAAAGTAATATCAGTCTTTCATGAATTTAAATCAATGTGGTTATGTTCTTCCACCTGCCTAAAGGGAAAACTCCGTCGGCATATATTGCCGTGTGGGAGTTAAACGTGGAAGCGAACAGACAAGATTGATAAGATGGTGGATGTTTTTTATCGCCAGTGTCTTAGATGTATTTTAAAAATTACTTGGCGCAATTACATTATGAGAAGAATTGATTCTTCATTACAATTATATGAAAAAAGTTATTTAGTAAAATTATACGTTTATCACCCAAAAGACTATCAAGAAAGTTTTTGGAATGAAGATGATGAAAAAAAGGTTGGTAGACCATATAAGACTATTCAGAAAGATTTAATTGAAATGAATGTTTTATGGGATTAAATAATACGTTTGACAATGTTCGAATACATAAAAAACTTTTGTTGTCTTATGTTTATTTTGAACTAAAAATAATGTCAAGTACCGAGTAGTTCCTTTATATATACTTAGAAATATTTATTTAAAAAAACTGAGTCGGCCAAAATAGCATATTTTAAAGGCTACGTCTATATAAACGTGAATAAAAAGTTGAAGTTGCATAATTTTTATAATAATTAGCTTATTATTATTATTTTGTGCTTAATTTCATTAAAAATGAACAATGATTAATCGTTAAAATTGATGTTAAACACATTCAAATCTGCCCTGGTTGTGATGTTAATAATTATCAAAATAAACATTAAATTATTTTAATCCATATAAATAAAAACAACTTTAAAAATATTTTAAATAAAAATTTTAAAACAAATTGAATGAATTACTATTTACATTTAACCTTCAGATTCCGCTCATCTGCTTATTTTGCTTTCTAATTGCATTGTTTGTGAAATGGATATAGTAGTGATCAAAAATGTTTTCACTTAGTCCCAAGCCTGGATAAAAAAGCAGGGTTTGAGCGCAAGGTTAGCAACTTTGTTTCTGTAAAAAATTTATACTGCTACAAAAACAATAAGAGGACGCCATTCCGGCAAACAACGGCAAAGAAGTGATCGCACATGTCTGGATAACAGAGTTACACAGATGACAAGGTTGAGCAAAAGCCAAAAGGAAACTCAATCGTTGATATACAGAATCTTCAATGCCAACAAGACTTTGTTGTTCTTGTTGTTTTGTGGTAATTGTTGTCTTATTTTTAAAGCAAAAGGGTTTTGTATTATATATATATATATATAACCTATCAAATGGAGAATTACATTTGGTAGCTTAAATAGTAAAAATTTTGTTTCAGTCATAAAAAATGTTTTTCAATGTGAAATGCAGCACAGTTACACGGTTTACTACTGATTCTCAAGACAATGCTCTATGTCATACGTCCAAAATGTGACGTCGTATTTATTTAGGTTTACTTTATTTGCTTTATATTTACGCTTAGATAAAAAATGGGCTAAGATGAAAAAAGCTTTCCTTCACTCAATTAACGCTTAACAGCCCGGACAGTAATGTTATTAAAACATTTTTCAGTATGCTAAAGCGCAACATCAACAAGCACACTGAAATTAGGGATTTATGTAAACGCATTTGGTTTGTTGTTCAATATAAGATGAAAAAAGAATATATCAACACTCCCATTTATAGCATTTCAAAACGCCTGCATCAGGTTGTTCAAAAAATGACGATTATATGGATGATTGAATTTTTTGAACTTTGTAATGTCCTTAGTCATTTAGTAACTAAAAAAATTGCATTTAATTTTAAAAAATTAATACTTGATGTTATAACTCATGTTAATTACTTTACTCAATTTTCGATTTTGCACCAGTTGATAGTCTTACAATATATATATATATATATATATATATATATATATATATACATATATATATAAGTATATATAAGTATAGTATTTTAAAATTATTATATAATATATATTTTATAATTGAAGTGACGAATTCTTGTACTTTATGTAGTTGCTATAAATGTTTTAGTTAAATAATCACTTTGCAGTAATTGCTGTGATGGTTGTAATTTAATCTCATAAAGACAGTCCCTGCATTTAATGTCTATTTGTGGCTAAAACTAAGAGACAAACCAGAGTAACACTCGTGTAAATACTTGTTGCAAAGGACGCAGAAAATGCCTGCATTCACTCGTTTCCTACATCCGTATAAGCCACAAATAAAATGAGTCATTTCTTGGATAACTCTAATCTAAAACTGAGCTGAAGTAAATTTTTGAATTATAAACAAAAAAAACTAAACAAAAATTTACTACTAGAAAGACTAGTGGTATTCTTTTTAAGAAGCACAATAAAGACACATGATGTTGTACAAAAGCTAATGAAATTCTTTAAAACGACATAGAACACTAAAAATAATCACAAAAATTAATAAACACTAATTAAAAAACACAGATTAGTACTGGTCAATGGAACAAGCAACTAGCATGCAACTTTTCGTGCTAAAAAGCAAACAATTAATTGGCAAGAGTAATTACTACAAGACCAATCAAATACCTCAAATGCAAATATAATGGCCATTAAATTGTTTAAATTATTGTATTTTTACATTTAATTAATCTAAAGAACGTGTACGTAACTTTTAGGTAGATGATAAAACCAACCAAGGGAAAAAGTTGCGAAAGAAGGAGCCAATAAAAATCAGATAACCTTTTGTTTGAGTGTGTAATTACTCGTAAGTTCGGGATAAAAAAGTTTTAAAAAATGTGACCAAATTTGCACGATTACGCAATATAAATCGTATAGCGCTATGTAAATATTGATTTTTCCACCTTTTATACATTTTCAAGGTCAAACAATCCCCTTTTGATAGAAGAATGCACCAATGTGACTCACACTCACTCACGGAGGATGACCAATAGTATTTTTTTAAATTCTTTTCCTCTTGGTTGGTTTCATCATCTACCAATTTTTATTATCAGTTGTTACACAAGAAAAACTAATTAAACGAGAAACCATCAAATATTTATTTGCCTTTTCAAATAAGGAAAGTAAAAAATATTAAAATGTTATTATTTTTAGTTATTTAAATTTAACAATATTACCGATCTTTTTTAAACATTTATTATAATATTTGGTATACATTCATTGTTTTTATTCATAAACAATAAACTGATCTACAAATAAATGATATTATTATTATTATTTAATTTTTTTAAAATAATTTTAAAATATTTTTAAATTTAAAATAATTAAAACATACCTATAAAATATTGAATATTTTATTTATTGTTTGTGGCCTTAAAAAGGCACAATTTCGAGAAAAGTAATATTTGTTTTCATTGGTAACGAATGGTTTCAAATTCTTGTATGTCATTGATTTTACATAAATACAACTTTTTATGTATTATTTGTTATTTGCATTTTATTTTAAAAGGAATATTGGTTTGTTTTGTGTTTTATATTCTATATTTAATTGTTATAAGAAAAACTGGTTGTTTTTAATGTAAATAATGTTAAACATTATATATATATCTATAATGTTTACATATTTTTAATTTTGAATATTTTGTAGTAGATAGGTAAATATATACTTGAATTGAGTAGAACATAATACTTTTTTATATCTGGTTCTTTTGTATTCTGTCAGCGACTAAAATAGACGAATGGATAAAAATTACATGAAAATGTTAAAAATTTAAGATAAAAACAGAAAAAGATTAAATTATTAATTAAAGGTAGTGGATACAAGGTGCAACTTGGTACAAGATTTGAGTGGGTTGCAGGTTTAACGAGTATGCGAACATTATATGATAATCGGATCTAGTACCCAGTTATTAGTTGTTTGTCCACATAGATTATAATAACACAAAACAATTAAATTATGATCAGTTTTTATTTAGTTGTGTTAAAACATGAATTTAATTTAATTATATCAACTACATTATTTAAACGAACAAGTGAATACAACTTTAGAATTACAAAAGTGATGCTCGTTTATTTGAAAAAGTTGATCATTATAATAATCAATGATCTTTATTTAATCGGTTATAACTGGGAAATGTTACAAGGTGGATTGTTAAGTTGTTTATAATTAATTTTCATCGGCTAGGAGAAACTCTTTTTAGTTCCTGATTTAAGGATATTAGGTATTAGGGATGGAAAAATAAAATAGGAAAGAAGCGAATAAGGGAAAATAAAAAATATTAAAAATGGTTAAATAAAATTATGTAAAGAGTGATTATCATATGCCAATTTGAACGTCCGAAGAGACTATGCCTTGACAACATACGAGAGTAGATTATTGTGCACTGAAATGATACTGCATGTAAAATGATGGAAATGAAAATGGGACTAGAATGGTGTCTTTTCAGAGAATCGTTGGAGATGATAAACAGTGGTTTAATTTGTTTTTTAAAAGCTTATACACCAAAATAATGTTGCGCTTTTATTTTGTAGTGATAAAAGCCTAAGCGCATCTAAGCGGTCTAGGTAATTTAGTGAAGTGTTTCTGTACTTTATTTAGTTTATCAACATCTGCTCTGAGGATTGGAGACGTCATTTGGATTTAATATTCAAGATGGGGCCTAATGTATAACTGTATAGAAAAATGCAGTTAACCGGGATATCTAGATTACTTTAAAAAAAACAATGATTTAAAAATGTACTTGCTACTTTGTTATAATGAGAAGAAAAAGTGAATAACAATGGACTTAAAACAGATCCTTGAGGGACATCTGAAATTATATTATTAGAGAGTAAAGAAAAGGTAACTAATCTGACACTAAATTAACGATTTAAAAGAAAATTGTGTATCCAATCGAGGAGTTGAGGACTGATTTCAAAAAAGTTTAACTTATCAAGTATTGCGGAGTGGAGGATTTTTGTCAAATGCTTTGCAGAAGTCAAAGTAGACAACGTTAACAGAGGGCAAATGATTCAGCATACTGGTGAGTTTATTGGTAAGTGTGCAGACATGCATTTTTAAGGACTTTTGGTTAAAGGTAGTCAGCACTCCGAGAGGTCGATTTTAGATTAGAAAGATACTTAAAAACTGGTTTGAGAGTAATTAAAGAATACTCAGAGGTAACGTAGGCTTTGAATGAGGACTATTTGAGTAGTCCGCATTAAAAACTGATTTAAATTAATCGCCAAAGATATTGCAAACCTCGGAGATCAAGAGGAAAGAACCGTTTTGATTTTCAAAAAAAAGGAGAGAGGCTTTAACCAATCACTTATTCTTTATAAATTTGAAAAGAAGGTTATTGTCTGATCTGTTGTTCAGAAGAGTATGGAGTCTTTGATTTTTAAATGCTATGATACATGCCACGGTTCTGTTACGCAAATCTAAATACTTATAAAATAAACATAAGAAACCCGACGATTTCTACTAATAAAACGCAGAGTTGCGTTCTTTGAGGAGCAAGTTGTATGGCGTAGAATTCTGGGCCGAAAATGTGTTGGGATTAAAATAGGGATAAATCGATCTATACCTCTTTAAATATTAATGGAAAATTTATTATACACAAGGTCGATTCCACTTGTATATATGTAGTCTCAAGTTATGTTACCAAAATAGTTACATAATTTTATAAATTTAGCATTATTAAAAACTGGAATTTGCTTGGATTTATGCTTAAATACCAAAGCAGTTATTGGGAGGTGAACATTACATGTCAAGAGGGAGTGATTGCTCTTTGCCAGCGGAGGAAGATGATTAATGCCATTAGGGAATATAGGTTAGTAAAAATTAGATTAAGACACGAAGGAAAGCTACTCCTTCTATGTCTGGTGTGGGAACGAACATGTTGAGTGAGTGCATGTTCGGTGCTAAATTGAAGGAGGTTAACGTCAAAATATTTAGGGGAACAGAGTAAAGAGTTCCGATCAATGGAGTAAGCATTGAAGTCCCAAGTTATATAGAAAATTTGAAAGGCAAAAAAAGGATAGAATGTAAATTATGTAGTAAAATGTTATTAGATGTTTCAAGAAGGTAAGAAGGATGATATAGGGTCACAAAGTGAGCTTGCTTTCTTAAAGAGAGATAGACAACGGAACGAAAATTATACATATACTGGATAGGATCAGATGTAGGGAGAAGGGAATAATAATTATTGTTATTAATAAAGAAAAGATACTCTCACGTCTGCCTTTTGTAGGATTTAAACGAACGATTAGCAATGGATAAGCAATTTACTACCATGAATGTCATCCGATAGCTATGTTTTGATAATGCCTAGGATAGAAGGTTTGGAAACTTTGAGTAATTTATTTGTAAGGCTGAGCACATTCGTGCAAAATATTTTTAAGAGATGTGGATGCGGTGGGAAAGCAATGGTCCTAGACTTTGATGTAGGAAAGAGGAATAACTCCGAAGCACAGGGGTAAATATCCTGTATATTGAAGATACGAGAAGGGGTGTTGTCAAATCTATTAGACTTAAAGAAAGCTTAGAGCAGGTGGATTTGGGGGGATAGGCAGTTCTGGGTACAGTTGGATGATCTTTATGCATTTTGATCTTCGGAAAGTGATCGCGAACTAAAAACCAATTGCTCAATATCTTTGCGGCAGTGTCAGGAGATTAGCATGTGACGATAATAGGGGAATGAGTTATTTTAATGTTGATAAGGTTTAGGTGGCATACTTTAATGACATCGGTAATGCAATAATAAAAGTTAAATTTTATGGAAAGTGAACAAAAATGTTGAATATATATAAGTAATAATAAAACAAATTTTGTATTATAATGCAAAAACATTAATAATTTTTAAAAGATGAAAAGACGTGTAGCAGGACGCGTGCCTCAGCTCGTACGTAAAAATCGTTTTTTTATTATTTACTTTTGAAGATATTTGTAATATTATATTTTACTAATTGACCGTTGTTTTTATTTTGTTTTCTGTATAATGTTCTGTTTGAAATAATTTTAAAATAATTTATTACTAGATGTAAGTAATAGAAATTTATACAATTTAAAATGAAATATAATTAAGAAACGTTTTTCAGCTTTTTTCAGGAATATTTAGTTTTTTTATCATTTTGTGTTAAAATATTATCATTAATTAATCAAACAATTATATTAAAAAATGTTTTTACAGTGATTAAAAATAATTGAATATAAGGTTTAATACTAAATTTTGTTGACAATGTTTTTATTACATAAAGGTTTTTAATACACTTATTTACACCATTTCTTTAGCACTTTTTAAATTAAAATTTACTTTTTTTTTTTGCACACCGTGTTTATGTTTTTAGCCGAAAATCACAACATTTTAACAAAAAGTTGTTTTAAAAATACAGTACATGTATATACAGATTTACCACCTGGAATTGAAGGTCTTCCAACAGCTTGTTTAATATTGACAGTACGTTTATTTAGACCCATCCCTTATCATAATAAATTGTTTTGTAATGAAATGTGTGTACAAGTTCGTTGGTGGGGAGAGACAGCACAAACAGATAAATGCGCTACATTTTATCCACGATTGGCTCACAAAGTGGGTCACAAACAAAATACAAGCATTAAGGCCAAGTATAAAATAGTAATTCCTTTGGATCGATTCGGACATTATCTAAAAGGTAAGTTACAAAATTGAATAAAATACTGATTTAGTTTTAACAATGTACAATATTAAAAACAACGATTATTTATTTATATATTTTTCTACATTTTTAAAAATTGATTATATGCAAAAACGTGCATTTTGTAAAAAAAATACATTGAGAAAAATGTAGTTTCAATCATTTACATAAAATATAAGCATTTTCTTTTTTAATGTTTAATATATTAATAAATGGTTCAATAAACAATGTAACTTTATTGTCTATTTAAAAAAATGGTTAAATACATTAAAAACAGCAGTTATTGTAAATATTTTTTGTTTTAATTAATTAAAATTGTTCCAATAATTTGTTTAAGTTGTAATAATTTTCTAAATAAAAAATACTTTTATTCAACGTTGTCTTTACATAATTTAAAAAATTTTTTTTAATTATTTTAGATATGCGAGAACTTTATTTTGATTTAGTAGACTGTGTAAAACTGCGCGTTTTGGGTCGTGCTAAAATTGACCAACTTGAAAATTTATCACTTGCTTTTCCAATTGATTCGTAAGAAATTGATTGTTACACCAACATTTTTTTTTAAATTTTTAATTATATTTTGTAAATTAAAAAAATATTTATAGTTAATTTCTTATAAAATTAATAACATGAAAAACAATACAAAAATATAGCGTTTATCCTTTCTTCATTATTTCCATATTTGTACAGCATATTAAACTATTAATTCCAAACTTTGTCTAGAGGAGATTAGAAATGAACCGATCTAACCAGTCCCAGGCTTAGATAAAGGAGGGTTAGCAGCAAGAAGGGCATCCAACAGTTAAAAAAACACCAAAGCTATTTAATGTTTATAATACTTCTAATTGGTTCGCTACAGAGCCAAATGGATAAAACCGACCAGAAACAACGATTCCTTAGAAAATAGGGAAATACTGAAGAGGAAGATTAAATAATTAACTGCACTGCTGCAAATATTGATAAGGCCGCCTTATTTTATTAGGGTTATCTCCTTTAGCCCAACAGATACACATGGTATACTTATAAGTAAAAATACTTTTTAAGTACCTTAGATTTACACCTATCCGCTAAGGTGGAAAGCTAGTTATACCGCTGTGCAGTAGGTTCTTGTCGTGTTAGTTCAGGTGTTAAGATGCACCTAGTCTATATGTACCACATGGGGATGACAATCAAGAATATACTTATTGGAAATTGAAACTTCATAAGCATTACTTAAATTTTCAGGATTATTAGTATTCCAAGAATAGCAATTGTAGCTATATGTGCTGAAAAGTAACAATCATTAATTTTTATTTGAAATAGTAAAATGGAGAAACAATAAACATTTAAAGCGTCACGAAGGTTATATCTTAGGTGCTACTTGTTGTGTTATAACAAGAAGAAACAATTTCAAAGTATAAAATGCAGTTATTTAAAATTTTCATCAGCTGGGGTGGATTAGTGGTACAATGCTGGACTCAAATAATTATTTCGTATTACATGTTTAACATGTACGCAGACGTTGTTTGATGATCCAATATTAGCAATCCTTGATTTTTAGTCATGTGCCCACATAAATTATAAAAACAGAAAACAAACTAAGACCAGCGTTTCTTCAGTTACGTTAAAACATTACCAATTCAACATAATTATACATACTACAGTATCTAAAACAGCAAGTGAATACAACTTACGAATAAAAAATTGTGATGTTTGTTTATATAAAAGAAAAATCAGTTATGTTAATAATCAATTAATTAATTAAGTGGTTATGATGGAAAATATTAAAAACTGAATAGTTAAATTGTTCTTAATAATTTTTTTAATCGAACTTACTACGAGTTGATTAAAAAAGTTTAATTTTATACGTTTGCATTTTATTTAATATTTATTCTATAGGTTATAGAAGATAATAGTCATTTTTATTTTCCGTTTTCTACAATTCGTTTTTTAACATTAAAAATAAATAGAAACGTGAATATTTAAATCAGTAAAAATATGTGTACTATCTGTTGCATTTGGTACTAATTGCTGTTTGTAATTAACAACCATGTTGTAGATAGTATTGTTTAATTATATTTTGATCACAGCGTATTACCTGTTATCAATGTGTCAAATGAAAAATTGGGAGATTTATCTGTTTCAGTATCAATAGAACCTATTCCATGTAAGTTACTAACAAAACATTCAATGTTTTTTAAATATTATTTAATTTCCTTCAAACAACTGCGATTTTAACTAAAATATACAAAAAGTTTATAAACAACTAATTTTGTTTTTTATTTTATTGTGCTTTATAATTGTTTAACTTTAATTTAATTTTTTGTGCTGAAGGAGCTGATTAAAAAACTAACTTAATTTAACTGAATAAAGGAATATATATATATATATATATATATATATATATATATATATATATATATACAAAGTTGACAAACTTAGTTGTTACAAAAACTACATTAGAGGAAACAGCAAAAATTCAATGTGAGTTATCAAAATGTAAAACTGGATCATATTTATAAAAGTAAAAGCCTATCAATTAATTCTATATAGGATTTCAATAAGGTCAGTACTGACGTAGATATTAGAAAGCATGCTCATAAATACTGCAAATTTTTGGGGAATTTAAAGCATTGTGCTCCCTTTATAATTCCAAATAAAAAAAATAGAAGACAAACTGAGATGAATTTATTTCGTATATTTTATTTAGTCACAAATATATCAGTATATATATATATATATATATATATATATGTCTTCTTTTTTTACAGCTTTTCTCTTTCATTAACGGTAAAACATATTTTTTGCTCTGCTCCTCACTAGGAAACAACTAAATTTTTGTTAATTATATTTTATGACTAGCGTTTTATTTTTTTAAGTTAAACAATATTTTATCTAACGAACAAAAACGTTTTTGCATTTTAAACAAGCATTTACATTATTTTATCAAAACTTTAAATCCCTTTAACTTTGTTTCAACAATGTATCTTCGTTATGTATTTAATTGTTTACGGAAATGCATAGATTTCTAAGTTTATTTATTTTGATAATTTGAAAACCCTTCTACTTTGAACAGCATGGGGCAATAAGATCGTTTCGCCTGATTGTACATTAAATTTTCCGTTTTGAAGATTGCACATATCGGAGATTGAAATTCTATTCAGAATTTGCCAAACCTCGTCATCGGAATTATATTTTCACTTCTTTGCAGTAGTTTAATGCAATGTGTCCTTTCCTCGTTTCTTTAGTAATATTGTTTTACAGAGGCCGAGTTGCTAATCTTGCGCTCAAATCCTCCTCCTTTCTCAACCAGGCTTGGGACCGGTTACGGTGGAATTGATTTCTAACTTACTTTTAAAAACAAATAATGATTGTCAGTGAGAGGATACATAATTTTAGCTGATTGTAATGATGATACATTAAAACAAATTATTTATTTTAATAAATGTGTAAATAAAAGCTATTAAAAAGAAAATAATAATATAATTTATATATATATATATATATATATATATATATATATATATATATATATATATATATATATATTCGTGTTTAATTAATAGAAATTTAGAGTATTAAAAATATTTCTATAGAATTGTTTCAAACATGTAAATTAATATAAAAAATATGTAAATCACATTTAACAATTTAGCTTATATGGGTGTTGTTTTAAAAAATGTTTTTCTCAAATGTCTATATTTGTAGTAGTGATATCATTTAGTTTTTAATGTATATTTAGTTTACTATAATTTTTTCGTACGGTTTTATAAAATTGTTTTTAAAATATCCTCATTTTGAAAAATGTTTTTTCTCGTAAAACATCTAAATAGTAATCCGTAACATAAAAATATTTTGCAAAATCAGTTTATGTAATTTGTAAAATCAAGTAATTCTGAAGTATGCATTGCACATTTCGAGTGTAATTAATTAATACTAAACGTTTTTAAACAGTCAAATTATCGTGTATTTATATATAATTAAAGCATTGATATGGTTTTATTCTCCAGATAGTCAATATAAATTTCTAAATTTTATGTAATTATAAATAAATAAATATCATATTAAATGTTTATTTCAAATAAATTATTTAGCTAAAGCACCGAATGCAAAATCTTATTCTAAATCAAAATTATTGAGAAACAACTCTCATCAAGTATCCGTGCGACAATCGGAAACAAAAATTAATTCAAACAAATTAACGAGAAACGTTCAAATAAACGAACCTGAAATTGAATGCATAGGTTTAAGAAAAGAATATGTGAGTTTAAAATATTAACATTGTTTAAGAAATTTGAAATTATTGTTGTTTATTGAGTGCATTAGATTTCTATAAATTAATTTAAAAATCTAAAAAATTAAAAATCTATTTTTATAATTATGTTTTTGTGATATCTAACAAATTTCTTTATATATATATATATATATATATATATATATATATATATATATATAATTGTTATCTGTTTAGTTATTATTTGAAATGCAATTTGTACTGAATGTTATATTTAAATTTAGGTAGGCTAAGTATAATATGCATTTTTATTAACATTTATCTAAAAATTAAAATAAGATGTGCACCAATTTAATAGTTATACCAGCATAAATGTAATTGTCAATTGAGAATAGAAACTGAATTTGAATTGCTTTGATGATAAATGCACAAACTTCCTAAGAAATACTTCAAAAAAATTTACTTTAAATATAAAATATACAATACTATATAATAAGTAAAATAGAAGTATAATTATATGTATGTATATACATTGAACCTAATAAGAAATTTATATAAAATATCACTTGATGCAAAATGGAAAATTTAAAATGAATAGCACATGTTATCGGATTGAAAAACGGATTACAGCCGACATCTACGTGAAAGTCAATATGCACCAATTATGAATTATTCCTGTATAACCAATTTGTTAGAAGACAATGTGTCACTGGTATTATTTTTTACATTAACTTCATGTGATCTGGTTTAAATTCTTTATTAAGTAAAACAAAAATTAGATCATTTTTAATATTTGAATATATTTCCTAAACAAACAAATAAACTGTTTTTTGTGATCAAACATGTAATTTGTATAATTAATAGTTTTCCTTAAATTTTTTAAAGGTTAACAATTTAGATAAATCTGTACCTCAAAACAAAGTTCAACATTCCGTAGATTTGGATTTGAGTTTGAAGTCGGAATCTGAAATATTGGTTGTAGGGAAAAAAGCTGCTAAAATTCCAACACATTTGCATTCGACCAGACGATCATTGGATTCAAATATAAATCAAGTGTCTTTTTCGGATACAGACGACTTGCAACAATCTTTTAAATTAAGTGGTCAAGCAGATAAATGGATGTCTATTGCTTGGGAAAAATCAAAACAATTGCGACATGCTATTAGCTGTTCTTCTTTAAATTTGCAATCATCAATAGAAAATTCGCGGGCTATTATCGATCCGTTGAAATCAAAAAGGTTAGTTTAATTTTTCTATTTTTGGTTGAGTTAACATTTTTCAAATTGTTGTTTTCAAGAATAAGACTATTTAGCAAAATAAAATTGTCCGTTTGTACAATTATTTAACGTACTGGATTAGGTATTAAAATTATTTATCAATGTTACTCATATACTTAACATAATTGCCTGAATATTTGTTACTAGAAAATTGTTTAACAGGTAAGCACTTAGCGCATCTAAAAGACAATATGGTTTTAATGCCGGTAACGTCCAGGGTGACTAGGGTGAAATTATGACACGAAACCTTTATTTAGTTAATGTTAAGGTTTTGTCAAATTTACGTTGAAAAAGTATGCTGGTGCTTTATCATAGATTTTTTATTTCTAAACTAGGATTTTGTACAAAATTTGTTGAAAAATAACATTACATACTTTTTATTAAGGTTAATCTTTGTTGATAATTATGACAATGATTTAGAAAAATATTTGCTTAAAAACTGAATAATTTGTTTAAGAGTTTTAAGGTATCATATTTTACCATTGTTATTAGTTAACAAAAAATTAGCTATTTAATAAAAAATAGATCTAATTTTTTTAACGATAGGAATTATATTATCTTTTAATTTAAAATATGTAAATAAAGTTTGCAATTTATTATTCAATTATGCAGAATGAGAAACGTTGGTGTTTAACTTACACAAATGTCTAAACTGAAATTTTCTTCCAGTACTAAGTCTGGATAAAAGATGAGGGTTTGAGCGTAAGGTTAACAATCTGGTATCTGTAAAAAATCTATGTTTAGTTTAATTAACATTTATTTTAAACTTTATTTTGTTAATTTGTAAATACAAATTTGCCGGGGTGGTCTAGCGGTACAGCGCTCGAATTTGGACCTGGGTGGGTATGGGTTCGAATCCCACCACCAGCACTAAAATGCGAGTCCACGTTCGGCTTCGCTAAATGTCTACTGCTGAAAGATGTTTCTCGTAAAATATTCAAAGTAAAAAACATAAAAATATAAAAAATAAAAATTTTAATGATATAATAATATTCGTCTAAAAAGGATCACAAATGAATCATTCAATCCGGTCTTAAGCCTGAATAAAGGAGAAAAAGTTAAGTGCAAGGTTAGCAATCTTGCGTCTGTAAAAATTTATATTGCTTCAGAAACAATAAGGAAACGCCATTCCGGCAAACAAAGGTAAAACAGTGATAGCACGACCCAGATAACACTGTTGAGTGAAAGTTTTATAACTATAAATATATAACTTTAAACTAAGTAAACATTTTGTTTATTATAGAAAAAACACTAAAGTCACTGTGTTAAATGCCAACTTACTGGATGAAAAAAGTCAGTTTTCACCTGTCAATTTATCGGATGTGACCACTACAGGCGACGACTTGTTTTATCTAATGTGCAACCAACATAAGACTAAAGCAGATCTTGTGAGCCATGCCGATCAAAATGGCAGTAATGAATTTGTCATTGACGATTTGTTGGAAGACGATTTCGGAATTGTGAAACATTTGAGTTTTGAATCGAAAGTAAAAGTTTTTATTAGTTTTTATATTTCACATCAGCGCAATATGCATTTTAATGTTTTTTATCAGATTATGTTTTATTATTTTTTATATAAATAAATAAAAGTTTTTGTAATTATTAATGTTAACTATTTCTACTTTTTATCGTTTGTTCATTAAAACGTCCACTAGTATTTCTTCAACGTTTAAAAAGATGAGAAATAAATAACGTACTTTTAACTGATCTGAGTTTACTTAGTTTGATTTTTATATAAAAAATCAGTTAAATTGGTTATCTAAAGAATTAGAGTTATATTTTGTGCACTGCAATGTTTGTAGCAAATGGATCAACAATTACATAAAAGTTTTTTTCAATCAGTAAAATTATACATAGAATTTTCGTTTTTTACAGTTGTCATCTAAAAATAGATCCGAATCCGATTTCCCAAACAATAATGGCGGTGTCAGTTCTGTAAATACTAAAAAACATTTTAAAAAATGTATGTTCATTAAATCAAATGTTTATGTAATATTTAAATGTTTTAAAAGTTTTACATTTAACCTTTTTTGGTTTTTATTGTTTGAGTTTTTTACGATAAATATGTTTCAGCAAATTGACATGTAGCAAAGCCGAGCGCGGGCCGTTTATAGTGCACTCAAACCATCCAGCTTCAAATCTTCGCTTTATCAATTTGCCTACTAAAATTATTTTTCACAAAATTTCAGTATTCTTTTATGAGTATGGGACTTTAAGATAACATTAAGATACATTTTTATTAGCAGTTATTACATTAGTTGCACTGGATGCTGTCACTAAAGCCTTGACTTTCAATTTTGTTTTTATTTACATTGAATAGCTTTCAAACAATGTAAATAATCAATAATTATCATGAATTAATCAATTTTTATACGCTAAATATTTTGGGGGTTTTCAATATGTAGCACTTTAGTGTTTGGCTGATAGGAGATACAATTAAAATTTAGACTGATGAAACCTTAATGTCATTGAAAATTTTAAAAATTATCTTAAACAGTAATATAAGTGGAACAAAAATTAAAATTGTTTTACAAATAATTATGGAACGCAAAATGTATTTCTACCTTAATTGGTTCCCAGTATGGTTGACAAATGAGGAGGGCTACAGCGCAAATACAACAGCCTGATCTCTTAAAAATAAGTTTTGTTGTAAAATAACAAGATGACGCCATTTTAGCAAACTGCGGCAAAGAAGTGAAAGCATGGTTCCGATGACAAAGGTGGGTGAAAGACAAAAGAAAGCTTAATTCCTAAAATGTATAGTATAAGTGCATAGAACTGTATGCTTTTATATTTAGTTTTACTATTTTGAACATTTATGAGAAACATCTTTCACCAGTGGATATTTTAGTGAAGCCGAACGTGGCCCCGCATTTGTGATAATGATGGGATTCGAACCCATACCCACCCAGGTCCAACTTGTAGAACTTCTAGACCACCTCGGTACAAATTGTAAATGGATTCTGTAATAAATATAACATATAAAGTTTTACAACTATATATATATATATATGTATATATATATATATTTATTAACAACCAAACACTTGGAACCAAGTGTCTACGAAAAGAGACGATTGCATTTATTTTTTGATATTTTGTAGTGTATTTTTTTATTATTATTATTATACCATTTTACTTTAAAACAAGCATAGAGCAACAAAATAATAGTAACAGCAGAAACAACACAAAGTCCCATTATTTAAAGAGAATATAAGAAAACAAAATGATTCCATGTGTTTCAACACCCTGTCAATATTTGTGTTTGATTCCATAACATATTCCAATTATATTTCTCCGAATGGTTTGTAGCATACGTTTTTGTGGTCTACCAACCTTTCTTTTGCTACCATCAATTGTCTATTACAAAACCGTTCTTACTGGTCTATCAGGCGGTAAACATAGAATTTGACCAAATAATGTTTTTCATCTAATCGAAGATTGAGCTATTTTTGGTTTTCAATCAGCCCTGTCATTTGAGTCGTATTAACACTTCTTTGCCGTTGTTTGCCGGAATTACGTCCTCTTGTTTTTTCTGTAGCCAGGTTTCTAACCTTACTTTGATATCCTCCTTCTTTATCCAGGCTTGGTTTATTTCTGATCTTCTTTTGGTGGAGTAATTGGATGGATAATGAAACTAATTTCAAATTTAATAACTATTGGGAAAAATACATTTAAACTTAATGTTATTGTGATTTGATCAGATATTTACAAAATTTTAATTTAATTTTTTACTTTAAGAAAATTAAGTAGTTTTAAACCACATAATTTTTAATAACTTGCCTACTTTTAAAGCATTCACAGATTCAACTCAGATAAAAGGAATCAAATTACAATTTTGTAATCTTCAGTTGTCATCATCATCTTTAGAAGGTTTTGTTAACAATATTAATGCAAAATGCAGTAATTCTAATTTAAACACAAGATCCAGCGCATCTGTAATAAGCACAACTTCTAGATCAAGATCACAATCTTCTTCTCCTGGTCGCGGAAAATTGAAGACAACTAAAATGTAAGTATTATCCATACATGTATGTTGATCTGTTTTTATAATTAATTTTCTATTATGATAGCAAATGAACAAAATATAGGTTGTACTATCTAGTTACAATTAACGAGGTTTGTTTTACTATTTAAAAAGGTATGATTTGCAAATAGGTAAATGCAACATAAAAAGTATATTGTTTTATTCTTAACTTGTTGTAAATCTTAGTTAACATTTTTGTGCATGTTTTTATTTTTTATTATATAATATTACAAAGTTATCAGCTGTGTTCCTGGTTGATTTAAAAACCTAGTCAATTTATTATTCAAGTGAATCTGACAATGCTAATATAATATTTCTAAAAACAAATAATCCCTTACATACCCATTGATAAATAGCCAATAGTTGTTACAAAAATATTTTAAATTATTTTGTGCAAAAAAACATTTGTAACCAATTTATCAAAAAATAATAAATTGAAACACCCCAGTGCATAGATGATATTATTTTTAAATGCTTAATTATTCTTTATTTGTTTATTAAAGGATACACGGTAATTATTTTATTGATTACTGCTTTATACTTTATCCATGATTAAACGTTGACTACATTAGGAATAAATGAATTAAAGTAGTATTTTATTTTTACCGTAGTAATGTAATGTTTTTCGGGGATTTTGGTGTATTTCAATTATGTCAATTTTTTGGTTTTACGAAGTGAATGTTTGTACTATAAACATTTTTCAGCAAGTAGATATTTAGCGAAGTCAAACAAAAGTCGCGTTCAGTGCCACAATATAAGATCAGCAATTTATTGAATGTCATCAAAGCGTTAAAAGTCTAGCTTCTAATTCTTAAATATTTATTATAAACGTTTTAGTGGCATTTCAAAATTGAACTTTGAATTTGAAATGTCTGTGCCAGCAGCCTGCAATCTTTCAACGAATTCCAACACGTGGCTTACTTTTAATACCCAACTGAATTTGTTTGATCGAAAAAAAATAGATGAAGCGACCAGTGCTGCTCAATTGAATTTATGCTGCACCGACTCCCAAACTCCAATGTTAGCTGATATTCACTTTGAAAATGTGATCAACAAACACGTTCGTTTGCGTCTGTATGTTCGATATCTAGATTCGCAGAATCCATTTGTAAGTTTTACGCTAGCATTGGCAATAAAAAAATGGGTACTTTTCTCCATATGTTTACGTTTAAATTAACTAAGATTAAATCCACGTTAATGATAAAATTTGTTTGCAAATTAGTTTTAAGAATCAAGCATTTTATTTATTATTATTATTATTATTAAGCTTTAATATCTCACTAGAGATTCATTCAGCATAAAATACATTTTCACCATCAATATAAAAAAATTAAAATTAAAAAAGTAGTAGTACAAATGTGAGCAAAATGAAATAGAATGTCATATGTTCATGAATATAAATATAGTCAATACAGTAAACATGTGATTTTTAAAAAAATCAAAATATACATTGAATAAGTCATTCATTATAAGGCACAGTTGTTACATTATACTGTAAGATGTCCAAATTAGTTCAAAGAAATGCGTGGGTGGAATGATTCCTAATTTGATAGGTATATAAGTAGTTCAATTTTGTTTGATTCTGGATTGGTTAATATTCTGAATAAGTATGGCAGACATAAATTTTTGTATTGATTAGTTTTGGCTTTCATGTGCACGTAAATTCTCCTTGATTTTCCAATAGCTTTAGATTTGTTTAAAGCTGTGTGTAGTGGGTGATTGTTATTACTTTCAACCCTCGATGCTAATTGTATACAGGATTTAAAATGTTTATTAACAATATCATTCAATAAGATAGAATATTTGATTCCTGCAGATTTTGATACCAATGATAGGCATCTTTTTAAAACCGGGAAAAATTACAGGTGAGAAATATAGTATTAAATGAAAAAAACATGATGTAACGAACAATTTAGTAATATAATTGTCAACATTTAGTTTTCTTAATCTTCTTATGTAGTAGCATAAGAATTTGGTTTTTATAAATATATGTTCTACATGATCACACCAGGTAAGTATGCTATTTATGTTTTCCCCAAGATACTTAATTTTGTTACAAGTGTATATGTTTGTTTGATTTAATTTGAATGTTTTGTTTAATTCCATTGTTCCTTTTGGACGCCTCTTTGTAAATTTAACCAGCTTGCATTTCGATGAATTTAAATTGAGATCAAAGTTAGTAGATCTTTGTTCAATTTTATTGATAGAATTTTCAAATTCGTTTAGATTATTGTTTGAAGAAATTTTTGTGCACAATACCATATCATCGGCAAATTTAAACAAATGTGATGTCTGCGGCACTTGCATTGGATCTACGTACAGTAAAAATAAAAACGGAGATATTACTGCATATGTATTTAGCATTATGAGATTGTTTTATTCACAACTAAACTATAAGTTATTTTATTTCTTCACTAACTTGGCACAAATGATTTTAGAAAATATAATCACAAAATATTTTTTAAGTCTACAAATATATTAAAACTTATGGGTTAGAAAAATATGTTATAATATAAATTTTGATTAATTAATTTGTACTTGGCTTATAATGAGTGTTTTTATTTTCCAATTCTTCAGCATTTAGGCACTACTTTGAAAATGTTTCGTTAAAATTAATTTTTTGAACTTTTAATAAAGATGGGACTACAAAACCCGATGTTTCATTATTTAATCAGCACATTTATATATTAAATATCGGATTTTTATCTCATACATGAAAATTAATCACTAATTTTAATTTCATATGAAAAAATAATATTAGTAAATTATTTATACCACACCATCCTATAAATGTGTAAACTGAATTGGCACATTGACCAAAATATTAGACTTTTATTCTGGAGAGACAGAATTGTGAATTGCACTACTGGCGCAGCGTTCAGCTGTACCAAATATCTACTTACTGAAAAATACTAAGCATCCTGGAAATTGAAAATGGAAAAAATAACATTTTATTTGTTTATTTAAAGATTGTTCCGTATAATTGTACATTTAATTTGTGACTTTGAAGATTGTGTATAACGAGGATTGAAATTTTATTTGAATTTCGCTAAACCCCGTTATAGGAAATAATCTCCCACTTTTTTGAAATGGTGTCCTCTTGTTGTTTCTTGAGCAATATATTTTACAAAAGCTCATCTTGCGCTCAAACCCTCCTCATTTTTCAAACAAACTTGGGACAGTCTACGAGTTATAACAACAATAATAATAATAATACTCAATAATAATAATAATAGTAATAAATAAATAATTTTATAGAATTAGTACATTTTTGTTGATTAATTATATTTAATGTTTGCTTAAATTTGTACATTAATTACAAAACAATAACTTGTATGTATAATTTATAACCTATAAATTTAGTTATTTGCTTGGAACGATTTGGACATTAACGATATTGAAGCATTCTTGGTGAAAAACGATTGTCATCAGTCATTAATTGAAAATAGACCTACGTCTTTATTCATTAATTTATATTCCAACCAAAATGACAAACTTATTGAGTGTTCCAATAATATAAACAAAAATTATTTGAACTTAGCGGGAAAAGTAGAATTTGAATTTAGTCTGTTTGATCAAATTAACGGTAAGCACTTTGCAATATTTAGTGCGATGTTGTGCTATCTTAAATTAAAATTTAATAATTTTTATCTATTGGGTCTTATAATATCGTGGATAAACACGGATAACACATCGCAAAGAGGTATTTTCTTATATGGACAACAATTTAATGTCTTCCCCAGTTGTTGCAGTTGCAAAAACTTCTTTTATTATACTCTTTATCTGATTATTAGAAGACTGCTCAATTTTTATTATATTAAATTAAAGTAGTAGGTATGCTCCTATGAAACAATTTATTTGCAAATTTAGTCAATTTTGTTTATATTGATCCGATCCAAAGCGTTTATATAATGTTGTGGACCCTTTTGTGTTGTCAGAAAGTGTTTTCAAGTCAGTGCTTGTGGTCAATCCTATTCTATCTGTGGGGAGGGGATGAATGTTACTTGTCATATTTTTTAATTGATGAAAATTTGAGTAAATTTTATTGGATGTAGAGGTTGGTTGTAATTTTTTTCTAATTGGATATTGTGGGTACTACTTAATGTGAACCTCAGTTTGCAATGGCATTTATTTCTGCTCCAGAGTGGTCTCAATGTTTTTATTTTAACTGGTGGGATGTGGAAAGCGTTGTCCATGTTTTTAAAATGGAAACCGACAATGTGTTTTATTACTGTGTATCCGATAGGAACCATAGCTCCGAACGATTCTATTATGTAAAAGTATTTTACAGGTGTGCATTTTATCAAAAACGTAAATCTGAAAGTACAGAACTGCGTACAATCAAATATGTTAATTTTTCTATAATTTGTTGTATAACTAAAAATTGTTCTGCACGTTTTATCGTTCAACTAGAGAACGACGAATATGCAGTCACAGTGCCAAAATAGAAGCACTGACATACGTGCTCCAGTAATAAAATTTTGTTAAATTCAAATAGAAGAAAGTTAGTAAAGGAAGAACAAGAGCAATTAAAAATATTATTTTTGTCAAAAAGTTCGATTTCTCAAATGCAGTTTGTGACAAATTTAAATATGAATTACAGAAGGATTTGTACAATCGTTGATGGTGATTAGGTTACAGTACGACAAAATTTAGATGAATTTGGAGAAACTGTAAATTTTAAGAAAACGCTGTTTGTAGAAAGGATTAGTGTTATACAAATAAAACAACCATAGAAAGTATACGGTAGTTAGTTTTTGCTACACCAATCAAGGAACAGTATACGGATAGTTTCTCGAGAATGCGTTTCGAAACCACTTACAATACAAACAGCAACCGTTTGACTAAAGGAAATTACTTAAACAAAAAACGTTTTCTAGGTGAAAAAAATTAATTTAATTACGCTATCACTATTGCGTTTGTTTTTTGATTATAATAACATGTACATTAATGCTAACTAAGGAACATTTGTGATTATTGTTATACCCATACTAACGCATAATCTTTGTTATTTTTTATTAAAACCAGTGAAGGAGAAAGTGTAGAGTAGAATAAAAACAATTATTAACTAATGTAACAATTAGCCCTTTTTGCGTAACTTTTTCGTCCACACTGAGTAGTATAAGTAAGAACGTAGAAACACATAAGATCTACATAAAGTAATCACGAAATTTTACATTGAGTCAGGGATGTTGAATAATTTAAAGTCACATTTTTATTTGGGTTAATTAAATAAAATTGGTCAGAACGAGTGTATATGTTGTTAGAATAAAAAAGTTTTGTGTAGTTTTAATAAAAAATTACATAGAATGCTATTGTTTTTGACTCAATATTGTTTATATTATCTTACTTTAATCAAGGAGCTTTAAAATTCAGCTTATAAATATTTGTAAAAACAGTGAAATATGTAATGTGAATTTTTGGTAATTCATGCCACACCAAGGTTACATCTTGTCCTAAATTGAGTACATTTATAAAGTTCCAAATGATTGGCGGCAAGGAGTAATTGTTACTCTTCCTAAAAAACGAAGTCTGAACGATTGCAATAATTATTGTCTGTTCCTGGTAAGGTGTTTTGCAAAGTAATTTTCAATTGTTGAAGTAATGCGGTAGATAAACATCTTCGAGAACAACAAGCAGGTTTTCGTAAGGGAAGAAGCTGTATTGAACAAATACTGACCCTTTGTAACATTATTGAGCAAAGTCAAGAATTTCAGCAATTACTTACAATCAATTTTATTGATTTTATGAAAGATTTTGACAGTGTTTATCGAGAATCTTTGTGAAAAATCGTTAAGTCTTACGGAATACCGTTAAAATATGTGAATATTACGCGTTCGCTAGACCAAAATTCAAGTTGCTGTGTTCGAAAAAAAGTGGTCATACTGCTATGTTCGAAATTGTCACGGGAGTACGTCAAGGATGTATTTTGTCACCGTTTTTGTTTTTTTCTGGTAATTGATTTTATTATGACTCAATCCATGAATAATTTGTCTTATGGTATCAAATGGAACCACAGCAGATTAACAGATTTGTATATTGCAGATGATATTGGTCTACTCAGCAAAACTCCAGAAATAATGCAAAATATGACAACACGACTCAGTGATATCAGTTCTCGTATTGGCTTACGAATTAATTGTTCAAAGACAAATGTGTTGTGCACCAAGTCAAACAATGATTTGCCCATCAAAATTAGTGGACAAAATATTGATACTTGTTGATTCCTTTACATATCTGGGAAGCATCGTTGGTAAAGACGGAAAAACCGAAATTGATGTTAAAGCCAGACTTCAAAAGGCAATGTTAGTCTTCAATAGACTCAAATCAATATGGTCATGTTCTTCTATTTGCCTGAAGACAAAACTTCGTTTGAACGCATCAATAATCCTTCCTACGGGAAAATATATGGGAGTGAAACGTGGAAGCGAACGGACAAGATTGATAGGATGGTGGATGTTTTTATCGCTAGTGTCTTAGAAGTATTTTAAAGATTACCTGGCGCGATCACATTTCAAATGATGAGATCATGAGAAGAACTGACTCCCGTTCACTACATGATATCATTACAATTAGATGAAAGAAATTACTTGATCAAATTCTACGTTTACCGCCCGAAAGACCAGTAAGAACGGTTTTGGAATGAAAGATTGAAAATGGTAAAAGAAAGGTTGGTAGACCACAGAAAACTTAGCTCAGAACTATTAGGGAAGATCTAATTAAAATGAATGTTTCGTGGGATCAAACAAAACATTTGGCAAAATGCTTGAATACATGGAAACATTTTGTTGTCTCATGTTCTTTTTGAATTATGGGGCTTTGGTGTTGTTTTTTGCTGTAATTGTTGTCTTGTTTCCCTATGCTCATTTTTAAAGCAAAATGGTTTTATAATAATAATAATAATAATAATAATAATAATAAAGTATAAAGTGGAAATGTATTTTGTTCATTTAGATAGTCAGTTTAACATTGATACTATCGTGTTAAACTATTTTTGTAAGTAGATATAAAATTTGGCTTAATAGTTGCTTGATATAGCACAATTATTAAAATACTTAATATGATTTTTCTTGATTTACACAATATTGAAGTTGCAATGGACTACATTTATATAGCACAAAGTAGATATAAAAATATTTTTGATGGTTTGTGAACTATAAGTACGTGGAATCGCTAACACTTAATATTCGGTCATCGAGTTATTTATTTAACATATCTATATTAGTGATTTTAATCTCCCATTGTTTATACAGCCATTTCAAAAATTAACGCAAAAAATTATAGGAGTATTAAATATAAATTTGTTTATGTCCGATTGTTTTTTCGTAAAAATAAATATTGAGAATTAAAAATAAGGTCAAGTACTTAATAGTTCATTTATATATACTTAAAAATATTTATTTTAAATGACTAAGTGGGCCAAAATAACATATTTTAAAAGATACTTTTATATATACGTAGATAATAAGTTGAAGTTATATAATTTTTATAATAATTAACTATTATTATTTCGTATGTTTAATTTCATTAAAAATGAACAACAACTAATTCTCAAAATTGATGTTAAACGCACATTCAAATCTACTCTGGTTGTGATGTCATAATAATTAACAAAATAAACATTTAATTATTCTAATCTATATAAATAAAAATAACAAAAATAATTTTTAAAAGATTTTAAATAAAAATTTATAAACAAATCCAAGAATTTATTATTTACGTTTAACCTTGAGATTCCGTTCATCTGCTTATTTTGCTTTCTGATTGCATCGTTTGTGGAATGGACAGTAGTGATGAAAAATGTTTTCATCTTACCGAAAATGAATATCGTATTACCAAAGAATTAAAAAATAAAGGACTTTTACCAAAAGGACTGGCAAATTTATATAGAGTTAACCTTTCAACCATTTATCGGATTATTAATGGTCAAAAACCACGAAATTATGATAATGTTGGAAGAAACGTATAACAAGCAATACTCATGATCAGAACATTATTATAGAATTTAAAAAATTATAATAAACCTATTTTATAAACTAAAAGAAATAGTTTAACCAATTTTACTTACTCCACAATAGGAAACAGAGCAATCAAATCTGGTTTAACGCTTCAATCATCAAAGGTTCAGCCATTTATTACTGAAAAACAAAAGAATAATGAATTAGTCTTTTGTAAACAATGGAGTTAAACGACACTTGTGTTATTGGCGTTCCGCATACTTTGCCGATGAAACAATGATTCGGGACAAAGCATTTGGCCACAAAAACAAAGTGTTGTGTGGGTCCAGTTTTCAAAAACACTTACTCCCGGTTGTTAGAAATAAAGCCCACCCTCGACAAATAATGTGTTTGTTTGATATTAAGTATATTCATCCTATCAAATAGAAAATTATTTCTGGTACCTTAAATAGTGAAAATTTTGTTTCAGTTATGAAGGATCTTTTTTATTATAAAATGCAACATACGTACACTGGAGTTACTACTGTTTTTCAGGACAATGCTCCATGTCATACATCCAAAAATGTAACGTCATATTTATGTAGATTCACTTTATTTGTTTTATATTTACATTTAGACAGTAGAGGGGCTAAAATCGAAAAAAGTTAATTTTCACTCAATTACCACCTAACAGCCCAGATATAAATTGTGCTAAGTCATTTTTTCAATCCGTTTTATTTGGTGAATTATTTATACATGTTACTTTAGAGGTAATACCGTTTCTATAAATGTACGGTTGTTCACTCTACACTTTAATCCTTTTTTCAACCGATCCTGCGACTGGACAAAGTAGAGTTTAGAAACTACAAAAACATTATTAAAATTTATATTTAATTGAAATCCGGTACTTTTTAAAGCAATAACAATATGGTTTTTAATAGATTTTTGATTAAAATATTGATGATTCAATAAAACAATTTAATCTAGTATAATTTATTATACCAATTTATTTATCTTGATTTAAACAGATTTTAAAAATTTGACAAAACGTTTTATAAATATTGGAACAGAATTATTTAAAAATCCCATTGTAAGTTGTGCTATTTGCATTGTTAGAAAATTTAATTTTAATATAATTTTAAAATACTATCTGTTTTAATATCTTATTTATTAGAGGCACTCAGTTAAGTAACAATAGGCATTTAAAAAGTTTAGTTTTGAAGTTTGCTTTTAATTCAATTATCTATACTGTTGATTTGATTATTTTTTTCTACTAAGACTGCTTATGTTTGGTATATAAAAGTAAATAATTTGAACAATTCTTTTTTATTACTTCAAAATAACGTTAGTATTGCATATTTGAAATTTCTTATTTAGGTAAAAACATTGCACATACGATTTTTTAATCTTATGTTTTTATATAATTTATTGATTTAAATTGGAATATATACTTTTACGCCATTGTAAAGCGTTGCAGATTTATAATGTACTTGTTACGGTCTGCAAAGTAAATATCAATACAGACATTTATGGTTAGTTTTGACACATTGAGTAGATCACTACGGTGGAATGTACAATACATTGTTTTCCCAGAAGTTACATAGTTTTTCAGTTACTTTGGCAATATATTGCTAAACATCGAAATTATAGTCAACACAGATGAAAATGTCTAAATTTTTTAAATATTAACAAGTTTTAGTAGTTTATTTTAATTCTTTTCTAGTTTCGTTTTAGAAATGTTTAAAATTACAATGTTTTTGTTGTACAGTTAAGAATTGTAATGATTATTATCAATCAGTCAATAATTCAAACTTTCTAACAAATGTACCTGTTTTAGATCAACATGAAAAAATTCGATTTCGCCAATCTTAAGCCTTTCAACATTGAAACTTTACTAATTATTAGTCAAGGAAAAAATTTGAAATTTGAAACCAATTCAAATTTCTCAGTGACCAATGATATTTTGAAAAAAATACAGCTGACCAACGAGCATTTGCCCATACAGCATACCTTTTTGGTCGTTCGTATTCCATGGTGTATTGATAGTCTGTTGCAAAACCAGGGCAATTTAAATAGGGATACACATAGAACAAGTGTGTACAGACCTGGCAGTTCCAATCCTCACCGTTTTATTTCTCAAACTAAATGGTTAGGTGGGTGTTCACCTGAATATGGATACTGTATTCGATCGTGTTGTATTTTAAATGAGGTAAGTGTAAAAGAAATTATTTGGTTAAGTAATAAAATTTACTGTTTATTTGTTTTACTTTATTTGTTGTTATTTTATAACCTTTAGTAGAATTAATGTATTGCTGTATACATAATTCACACTAATAAATTTATACACGATAAAAGCTATCAGATCATATTTCTTCTAATAATACAGTCAGGTTAAATTTTAATTTGAGTACCGTAAAAACCCTATGTACAATACTTTACTGTATATAATATGCACTCTCTATTTTCGGTAAACGATTCCACAAAAAGTTTTAAGTATATGTATAATACGAATGAATTTTTGATTGACTTTAGATTGCTATGTAGTGCACATCTCACAACCTCTTAGGAAATTCTTACAATACTAATAACGACATTGAGACTACTCAGGTACAGAAACGAATGTCATTGAAAAATGATTTAGGTATAAAATATTTCACATCAATTAGTACTCACAATATCCTATTGCAGTCCAATTAAAAATTAACCAATCAGAGAACAGTTACAACCAACCTCCACATTCAATAACATTTACTCAAATTTTGACAAATTAAAAAATTAATAACGCACAACATTTGCCCTAAAAAAGTATTGTATTTAAATTATTGTTTAATTTTGGATGATTTAAAAAATTATGTAAATGATAAAGTATTTCATATTTAATTCTAAATTTATTTTGGAAATATTTATTTAGATAAATTATAATTTTAAAGCACCATTTATATATATATATATATATAATTATTAAATAAAAGTTACATATTTGTATAATAATTAACACTGTATTAATTTGTGTTTAATTTCATTTTTAAATATTGCTTTAAATTTATATTTATCAAATATAATATTAACGTTGTTGTTACCTTGTAATATTAATAAAAACTACAATTTTAAAAATTAATATAAGTAAAAAATGTATTATTTTTAAATTATTTATTGGACAAACGTGTTGGTTTGGTATAAATTGCAGCGAATCGTAACAAATACCTTAAACGGTGGTATTTTTATTTGGGATGCTAGTGACTGAGAATTTGAGTAATTCTTATAAAGTTTTAATTTCCAATTATGATGATATTCCTGGCTGTTCGTCCTCCATGTGGTGCATCCTGGACTAGGTGCCAATAGGCAATATGACTAATAACAGCCTGCTGTTATTGCATTGCAGTATAACTGGGCTTCCGCTACGGCGGATGGGTGCAACCGCACACCTAGTTTATTAAAAAAGTATCTTAAAGTATATGCATACCATATGTTTCCCTTGGGCTAAGGGAGATAAGTTTGACAAAAAATCAGGCGGCCTCGTCAATTTTTGGAAACAGTGGCGCCGTCACAAGGATTCCGTCTACCAACCAGGAAACCTTGATATTCTTCTACGTTTTTTACGCTTATCAAACTGTCGAAATCGATTGTTTAATATGCCGTGACTGTGTCACGAACTGCAATGAATGATTTGAACGTGTAAAAATATTTTTAAGCTAGATTTTAATGCATCCACAGGTAAATGTTAATCGTCATATCATTAAAAATTATAAAATTTTATGATCAGAATTTTGACCAATAGAAATAAGTTCAGTGTAAATTTGTCCATTTTCAGTTGGAACTGTTTTAAAAAACAATGTCTTATGTCACATTTTTATAAATTTAACTTTAATTTTATCTACTAAAAAAATTAATTTAAGCATACAACCATTACAACAAATAACGCACAAATATATAAGGGTATTAATTTGAATTAATTTGTTATATCCGATTGTTTTTTTGTAAAAATAAATATATAGAACTTAAAATTATGTTAAGTACTTAATAGTTGCTTTATTTCTGAGTGAATACATTTTAAAATATTTATTTTAAAATATTGAATTAGTATAAAAAGCATATTTTTTAAAGCTACTTCTATTAAAACGGAATTACTAAACGCAATTTACATTTTTATAACTAATATTAAATTATTAATTTATATCCTTAAAATAATTAATTTCGTATTTCTACAACACAGAATTTATCGTTAAAATGTAATTTACTTATGCTACAGTTACAATTGTTTAAAAAAACAATAATCTGTGTTATAATCTTACAAAATTAATTTTAATTATATTTAAATTAATTTTATTTACATAAACAATACGGGCTATAATAAAAATAATATTTTTGCAAATCGCCGTTTAATAGTTCTAATATTTATAATATTTCTTTTTTTTACAATATAACTTAACATGTATAAGCATATTTAAATCAATAAATATTTGTCCAAATCAATTTTTTTGTGAAACTTTAGATTACATAAAACTATATCAAGAGCATACCAAAACACCTAAGCCAAGTAGATATAAACACAAGCTATTACATTTATTATTTAATATTTTGTAGTAAATTATAAGACAAAACAATTTATTAACTCAAATGTAGATACTGTTGGGTGGATTAGCGTTCAACTGAGCTACTTATTGTCTGAATATTTTGACTTGCTAGCCCACTAGTCCCAGGGTGCAAAACAAGAACACAAGGTTCAACCAGAATCTAATATTCCAGATTATACATACAGTGGGCTTGTTATCCACTCCATTGGTTGTCCGTCACCCAATCGGACTTCATTACGATTCGTCCGATGAGTAATTTATCGATCGTGATAATTTTACTCAATCTTAGATTATGAGCCAATTAATATTTTATGTAATTTTTTATTAGTACCAGTATCAGTGATTATATATATATATATATATATATATATATATATATATATATATATATATATATATATATATATATATATAACCGGTTATTATCACTCAGGGTAGTCCAAATACCAAAACGTTTGAATCTAAGATTTATATTAGTTACAACATAGATCTATAAAAATATATTTGTGTTTTAATTATTATATAATTTAATATATTTTATAATTAAAGTGACAGTTTTTGGTATAGCTGAAGATGTTTTGGTTAAATAATCACTTTTTGTGATATTTGCTGTGATGGTTGTTATACTAACTAAAGTATTTTTAAAAATTCCAAAAGTTACCACCTTACATTACTAAAAGTATTCCTATTAGTTATTTTACTATAATTAAACAACACATTGATAAGCATATATAAATTAAAGTTTTATCTGTTTACAACCATTTTATTGGAGAAAATTAGATTACATTACATTGTACTGGCAACCAAATCAAAATTGTATCAAAGTGCTTACGAAAATAATCATAAATTTATTATTAACTATTTTGTAGTATTTAATACAAAAAATTATGATAATTAAAAAATTACATATGCTTTATATATTTTTTAAAAATTTTAACGTTATTTTTTATATTAATAAATTTATTTAACTTTTGATCATAAATTAGTTATAATTTAAGGTAGTTTTTATTAGTAGTAATATATGTATTGATGAAATTATAGTTGTTTTTCTTTATGGTATTGCAGTTACTAAGATAAGTTAGTTAGATAACTGCATTTGTTGCAAGCATTTCTTTAGTGTTTGTAACTGTTAATTTCACACAATATAAATTTATTTATATAAACGATCGACTTCGATGGATTGATAAACGTAATGAACATAGAAGAATAACAAAGTTTCTTGGCTGGTATATGGCATCATTCTGACGTCGCCACTGTTTGCAAAGATTGGCGAGGCCACCTGATTTTTTTGTCAGGGTTATCTCCTATAACCCTTAAGATACTTTTTAAGTATGCTAGGTGTATGATTACACCCATCTGCTAAATCGGGAACCCAGTCCAAGATGCACCACGTGTAGGAAGAACATTCAGGAATTTCACCATCATTGGGAATTGATACTTTATAAGCACTACTTAAATCCTCAGGATGATTAGCATCCCATTATATTTAAATAAATTATTAGCAATTGTTGCTAATTACAAAACCACATAAAAACAAGCATTAAATTAAAATTAAAGCGAATCAATAAAATAAAAGCATATTTTACTAATTTTTACCTACACTACTGACTTCTTAATAAATAAAAATACTGTTCAAAATGGAATTTTTAGAGCTTGGTCAAACACTTGCTTCAGTCGGCTATAGTGGTTGAAGTTTGGAACAAGCCGCTATCTAATTCGCACAAAACTGATCAATTGATTGGTCTAGTCAAAATACCAACTCTATTTTTACTTGAAGAATTTACCGAATTTTTATCGTGTGACAAGGGTGTTCGGTGGAACTCAAACCAATTGATTAAACGTTTGTCTAGTAGCCAGGTTAGTTTGTTGTTGTGTGTGTAAGTTGCTAAATTATTATTTTAGTAAACATAGCGCTTATATCCCACTACCAGTGCACTGGTGGTCTAGCGATACAGGCATAGGTTCGGTCCTCACCACCCGTACTAAATGCAGACCAACGTTTGCTTCGCTAAAATGTCCACTGCTGAAAGATATTTCCAGTAAAATATTTATATATATATATATATATATATATATATATATATATATATATATATATATCATTTTATCATTAACCTTAATTTTAATCTTAAATCTCACCATCTCATTCGATAAAACATTTTTGGTTACACACTCACAAAATTCTATACCGCACAATTAATAACTCTTATTGGTTTCTTTTTTACAATCTGGTTCTAATTTAAAATAACACCAATAAATCAAACAAAAATATTCTGAAATACATTAAAAAGAAATATTGCATTTAAAAATAAAGCTAAAATATTATTTTGTGTATATTTTTTGTTTTGTGCATTACCCAGTATCCAATTGTTGCCATTGAATCATGGTTTTCTATAATTAATCCATATACAAGTCTAGAATGTGGAAAATTGTTTGTTGGCCTTGTATTTGGAACAGTTCAGCAAATCGAATTACTTCAAATGATTAGCCGTAAGTCAGTCAACAACGACGTTTTTTTTCAAACGTTAAGCACATCCATTAATTGGAGTGCAAAAGAATTAGTTTATTGGCCTCTGGACAGGTCAGTTATGATCGATACAACTCCGTTGATTGCACAAAATTTCACGGGTTAGTGAATGTTTTGTTTATTTTTTAAAAATAACAATGAGTATGTTTACTGTGTGTGCACATGTAGCTACCAAAATCAGTGCAGTATAACTGATTAGCATTTATAACATTTCTTATTTATATTAAGTGCATCTATTTTTTCCTAAAACATCCTTTAATCATTAGTTAAGAAATATTAATAAAAAGATATAAAGACAAATATTTTCCATCAATATCCTTATTAAATTAATTAATTTTGGAAAATTAAAAAATAAGTAAATTATTTGTTTAAAAATAAACTATTATATATATATATATATATATATATATATATATATATTGGATCAGAAATGATTTAATCAAGCCAGTCCCAAGCCTGGATAAAGGAGGAGGGTTTGAGCGCAAGGTTAGCAACCTGGCTTCTGTAAAAAAAGTTATATTGTTACGGAAACAATCTTCAATGCCAACGAGACTTTGTTTTTGTTGTTGTTTTGCTGTAATTGTTGTCTTATTGCCCTATGCTTATTTTTAAAGCAAAAGGGTTTTGTATTATATATATATATATATATATATATACCAGGAAATTTATAAACAGTAAAAAATTTGGATTAATGTAGGTTTTAAATGAATCATTTTTTTGTTATATAAAATGTTAGATTTTTATATGAATTTTAATTTTAATTTTCTTTTCCAGTTGAGCATGCAATTAGTATTACAATAAAAAATATACAGCTATTTAATCCATATATTGCGATGAAAAATTATTCCGAACATAATGAAACAGTTCCTTGGGGTGACTGTGACTGTTATGTTCAGTACTATTTTCCCATAGGTATGTATGCCATGAGTACCAGTATATGTCTTAGTTTTTTAATTTTAAGCAAGGAAAATTTAGATAATTTATTTATTACTATAATTTTATTATGTCAAGAATATAAATTATATAAATAAGCAATTACAAAAAGTATTTAAACATGAATTATGTTTTTAAAGTAAGTTAACTAAACTGTATTTTATAATTTAATTAACCACTACTTTGTTTTTATAAGTTTAATTCTCTTTTGGGTGTTAAATGAATGTTAAGGATGTGAAAGTTAAAATGATTTTCATTTATTATTATAATAGTAAAACCAATTTTTTAGGTTAAGGTACTTTAGTAATTTTTTAAACTTGGTTTTTAAATTATATATATGATTTTATTTTATATTTAAAATAGCATCTGTACTTAGACAAGGTTTCATCTATATCTTATTGTTATATTTTATAGCATTGACGTAAATATAAAGTTTTTGTTTGATCGAATTATTTCTCTAATTATATATTTATATTTCATTTTTACCTTTTGTAATCATAATTTTAATTAATAAACTCAATATCCAATTTAATTGGTTTAGAAGCTAATGTCAATTGCATGGCTAGTTATCGCACTAATTCAGTAGATCTCGTTAAATCCCGACAAGATTCTGATAATTTGTCTGTTCAGTTTGCTTGGACGTATCGTCATTCGTTCTATATAAATAGGTCAGACACGAAGTTTATCAAAACGAAATCATCTATTTCGAGCAGCACGAATGAATTTTTATGTTGGTTGCTAGACATTTTAACTAAAGCAGATATAAAATTAAGTACGTTTGTGGTTTCTTTTGTTATTTAACGAATTATTTTTATTATTTAAAAACACTAATTATTATTAATTTTTAAATAAGTGTGGAAAATTGTATCCAGTAACAGTTATGTACGAAAACTGTTTAGTCTTTAATATTTATTAGTCTAATACTCATATTTTTGTTGATACATCTTTTGTGAAGTGAAAAATTAGCGTACCTAAACAATGGTTTTTATATAATTGAAACTCTGCCTACTAAAGTTCAAATCTTGTCCTTTAGCTACCTGTGCTACCCTGACACATTAATAATTTTAATTATTCTACTTATAAATAAATTTAGTGTACCTACATTGTGTCAAATTATGGAGACATCAATTGCTTTGTTTAATTATCTAGTGTTTAAATTTTAAATTAAAGAAAAAGATGATTGTAAATTATTGAATTAAGTCTAAAAATTACACATGGTTATTTTTAATATTAATAAAGTGCATTATTTAATAGAATTTCTAGTTAAATGTATTTTTAAAATTTTTATCAAGTACATTATTAAATTACTGTCTGTGAATTGGAAATATATTTGTATCACACGTTTCATAAATCTTCAACTAGTAACAAATTAAATTCTAAAAAATAAAAAGTGGATGTGATTTTGTAGAACAAATTCTTTCTTTTACTAATTTCAACAAGTAAAAAAGCATTTTCACTTTAAGTAACACATATTGACAAAGATCATTTAAAGTTATTAATCGTTTTTAACTGTTTTAGACCAAGCCAACTTGGAACATGGACTAGTTTTCGAATTGTGGCTTCGCATTTATTCACCCTACTTGCACGACTGTATAGTGGCTAGAGCAAATTTAAGCAAACAATCTATCGAACATGTCATCCGCTATGGTACTAAAAAGCCTGCAACTAAAGCTGAGTCGTTAAATATTTTAGATTGTCATAATTCAGGTTATGGCAATCAATTGTTTGATTTTTCGATGGATTTATATGATTTAAATACGAATAAAATGAATGGCCAACTACAAGTTTCCATAGGTTACATGTGAGTTCAAACAAAGGTGCTTGGATTTTATTAAAACTTATTTTATAGCGTTTGGTTATTGCTTCAATGTTTTACGAAAAATAATATTAGTAAGTAGACAATTAGCGCAGATAAATGAAAGTCTGCATTTTATATTGGTTGTAGAACTTAAACCCATTTTTATCCAACTATGAATTTAGCGCTTTATCCACTTGTGCCACTCCAGCACATTTGAATTAGTGTATTCATTATGTAATGAGGTATTCATTTATAGATGCAATTAGTATTTGTTTTATTAAACAAAGGGAACAATTCTCCTTACTTAAACAAGCACTCGATTGAACTTTTTTTTTATTTTTACTACATTACATGTTTTATGGGAAACATTTTCCAGTAGTGGACATTTTAGCTGAACCGAACATGGACCCGCATTTAGAGTCGAGCGCTTTAAAAAAATAACTTTGATTATATCTGAATGACCTTACTTAATTGTATTAAGCATATCTGAGTTTTACAAAAACATTCTTCAAACATTACTTTAGCAGTATTAATAAAAACTAAACATTTTTACCAATAAAATTCTAATTTAGACAAAACGAGAATTAAGATATTTTTGAAAAAAGTATAAACAGGTGAATTACTTTCTTGAAGATAAATTATATTACAAAATATGTATACATATAAAAGCTGTGTATTTAAAATATTTTAATAGTTTTTATTATCTTTATTTTTGCTACTTTAAATGTTTTACGGGAAATATCTTTTGGCAGTGGACATTTGAGCAAAACCGATTGTAAGTCTCCATTTGGTTTCGGTTGTGGGGATTGAACCCATGCATACCCAGGTTTAAGTCGAGCAATGTATCACTAGACCATCCTGGCAATAAGCTCCTTTAAGCGTTTAAGATAGGTTTTTCTCCGTTTTGTAACCTATTGTTATGGAATTTTATTTTGCATAACAATTTTTTTTATTAAAAATGTCTATTTATTAAGTTATTTGGAATATATTTTTAAATGATTAAAAAACTTACAGTTATATAAAGTTGGTGTTGTTTGAAGGTAATTGTAAAATGTGACGTTTATGCGAGTCAATAATAATTCGCTTTATTTTGAAATTATAATTTAAATTATGTTATTTTTAAAACAGATGAATCAGAGTATTGTTTTTATTAAATGTTTTAAAGCATCACGTAATTTGAGATCAAATAATGTTGTGGTACATAATATTCTCAATTGGGTCAATGAATATGTCCTTTTAATCGCACTTTTGAGCCTAATTTTTAGGAGGTTCATTACGTCATCTCCTTTAAACGGTAGTTTTATAAAAAACAACTTGTTTTCGTTAACAACGTTTTCTTTAGTTGTAAGTGACTTTGAATAGAATTTGATAAAATCTTCAGAATATCCATTAGTGATTAGAGTTTGATTTGTGGCTTCTAATTCTTTATCAATAGTGTCACTTGAACAAATTCTATGTACACGGTTAAATAATGTTTTAACTAGTGCACGTTTTTGTTGAATTGGTTGAAAACTTTTGAAATAAAGATATTGACCCGTCCAGGTAGGTTTGCAATAAATTTTACGTTGAATCGACCATTTCTTCGTGTCAGTTTTATGCCCAAAAATTGATTGTATCATTTTCTTCAAGCTCCCATTTGATTTTGATATTGGGATGAATGTTGTTGAAGATTTGCAGTAATTGATAAATGTCTTGTTTATTGTGAGCAACAATAAATATGTCATTAACGTACCGTTTGTAAACAACCATCTTTTTGATAGAAAAATGTTTGCCAATGTTGGTCCTAACGGACTTACCATGGCTACCCCATCCGTTTGGATATATGATTTACCGCAGAAATTGAATCTGATATTTTTAGTACAAAGTAGAATCAGTTCTTGCAGATATTCAACCGGAATTTTGGTTTTGATTTCATTTGACATGATGTAGTCACTTAAATAATTCACAGTTTTTTCTAAAGGTACATTTGTGAATAGTGACTCAATGTCAATTGAGGCCATTATTTTGTTCCGAACATTTAATGTCTCAACGTGACTATGCGTCGCTTAGCTAATCGGGCTAAAGAACACACTCCCAAATGGATTGATAGTAATAAAAATTATTATTATTAATAACCATAATAATAATAATAATAATTTAAACAGAAGTGAACACTCATGCACTTCTTCCATATTACGTCATTTACTGCAAACCAAATATCAAATCAATTTCAAAAATTGTTTTAAAGTCTTGATTCTAAAGTTTCGAATATGTGGAAAATCCTCGAATCTGTTTATATTCACACATTGAAACTTACTTTCTGTGCACAAAAACAGTTTGTTACTATATTGAACTTAGCTTGATCGTTATGTTTATGTTTATATATGCGAAGGATTTCTACTAACTCAAATGTTAACTGTACCTCCCATTATATATATATATATATAATTTTATATGTTTGTGACTGACGAGAATATATGAAATGAATTCATCTCACATTTTACGTCTTATACTTTTATTTGGTATTATTTTATTTAGTTTTTGTTGCATAATTATTTTACTTAGTTTATTTAATTTAGCTGAACACTATTTATCCAACAACCCCAAAAACAAATATTTTTGTTTTGTAATAATAAATTAATTAATTTAATTTAAATTGTTGCATAATGTTTATTTTTTAAAAATTACTTTCAACTGAAACAAAATAAAGCGTTTAGAATTTATTGAGAGTACCTTGTGGAGCTACTGTATTTTGTACATATTTGCCTGAATGAAAGAGCTGGTAAAGCAATACACTAAGTCGGCATGAGTTGAAGTTCTATCATTTGCACTGAATACGGGCCCTCGTTTAGCGTTGCTGAACGTTCACTTGTTAAAATGTTTTCTGTAAAACAATTAAACAGTAAAAACTACATTTTATTATTCATTGTTTACTTACATCTTTCTAGTTTTTTCAACCGAAATATCATTTATATATCTCTTATGATAAAAACTTAATATGGAGTTATAAAAACAAAGTATTTTTTCTAATTGTTTAACATTGTTTTATTTTCTCATTGTTTAAATGTTTTTACTAGAATGAGTTTTTAGCAATTAAACACTGGCACAGCCATACGTGGGTGCTGGGAGTGGAATCAAACCCATGCCTCTACTAAAGTGCAAGTTTAGCAACTTAACTACCGCGCCATTCCAGGAGAAATTAAACATTTTATTGGATTATTTTATCAGAAATCAACAAATATATAACAAAACGCACAGTACTGTGAATTCAATCCCATCAACCAAATCAGATAGTTTTGAACCGGACTATAGCGTTGCTGTAGTCCCAAATATTCAATCTAATTGGACCCCAACCGTAATGGAATTCAGTTTGTCCGATTTTTTCACTTTAAATCAACTCGATTCCGTTACTTTTGCTTTATCCGAACAAATGCGTTTTCAATTTTTGCTAATAATACCCAATCTGGATAAGTGCTACTCACACAATGAATCCGATTATTCATGTCATATCGAATTAATTGAAAGTCATGTGCTTTATTTGGATACACGTCAACGTGATATGGAATTCCAAGTCAATTTACCCAATTCGTGGTTCGTACATTTGTCCAATGAGAAAGATGTTCGTGAATTTACCCTAATTGAATTGATGCTTAATGCTGCCGAATATCAGTTTGAACAATATTTTAGTACGATTAGAAAACCATGTTTAATTGTACAAGCTGATTTGTGGCATGAACTAGATAACGAACTGCTATCTGGTCACAGAATGAATTTGAATCCTTTGGCTTCCATTTGGGGTAAGTGTTGCTTTTTACACTTTTTTATCTTTGCAAAATATAAATCTCTTATTTATTGACTAAACATTAACTTAAGTTAATATAAAAATTACTCTAAAATATTTAACGAATTTTAGGTGAACAAATAGAAAAAGTTCATAGTTTTTATTAGTTAATGGTGATTTACTTTTCGTCTAGTGATTTTAATAAATTAATTCAAGATTCTAGTTTATAATTTATTTATTAATTAATTTAAATGTTTAAAGCATTGGGTTCCCTTAAATGTAAATGTACGAAATCTAAATTAAGTAAAACAAAGTATTTGTTTTACTTATAAGTACGTATTGTTTGTGTTGATATTATGAAAATGGCGATGCAGATTATTAAAAACAGCTGTGTTTTTTCAATTTTTAAAAAATGCCTTTTTTCTCAACTATTAAATTAAAGGTTTAAACTACTCTAGTTTTTCTAACACCGATCAATCAAAAATGTATCCAGGATCCAATTATGAACTGAAAGCAACTATGCGCCTTCCTTTAGGTTGTTTATTTTTGACTAATCGATATTCATTGAAACCAAGTTGGTACACGTTCATCTCTGTTACAACTGAATCACTTAATCAATTGTCCAGTTTTGTGAGACCTGCTGGTGCGCTTAAATTGGGTGTAAAACTTAAAGCTACGTCAAATTGGGAAATAATACATTTAAATTGCGCATATTCAAACCAAGTGTGCCAATTTGAGCTGATTCAATGTTTCAAACGATGGAAAATTGATTACCAAATAACCAGTTCTAAAAATAATCAAACTCTGATTCGGATTGGTTATGGATTTAGTAAACTTTCGCATTCATGGATCCATGGTATAGGTAAAACGGTTTTTAATAGTTTTATTGTTTTTGTCATTTTTACAAACATCTTAAACATATTTGATTACTTTTTAATATTTAGATTCAAGTTTATTATTTAGCTACAACTAATTTAAGTTTGGATCGCTATATTTCTTTTGTTTTATTATTAAAAATGTTTTTTTAATGATATAACTTCAGTAAATTGATTACAATATGCAAAATTTATGTTTTCTGTTATAAAAAAGACAATTAAACCTGTCGTTAGTAGCAAAAAAACTAGAAAATCAAATGCTTTAACAAGTTTACAGTAATTATTTTTGTAATACAGAAATTTTGTTTTTAAGGTGAGAGGTAAAGTAAAAACTGAAAGAAATTAAAAACGAAAAGTATAAGTTTTCATTTGTAAGCTGGACCAGAGAATTTTGTTTATTTAATTTCTATCGTTTGAATATTGTATGAGAAATGTTAATCAGCTTGTGAACTAAACAAGGGTCCACATTTTATGTTGGTTGTAGGACTAAAAATTACGTTTACCTAAGTATAGAAATAACGTTTTAGCCACCCTAATCACCTCAGTTTCTATAAAGCGCAACAGGATGATTATTGAAATAAAATTTATTAAACTATATTTTTAGTTTTTGAAAACCAGTTATATATATATATATATATATATATATATATATATATATATATATATATATATATATATATGTACAATTATAAAAATACAATACAGCAGTGTGTAACATCAGTCCAAAAATAAATAAATAAAGTAAGGTTAAATTACATAGGCTAAAAAAGAAAAAAAACTCAAAATCGACGTATATTTAAAAGTCATGTTCAATATGATATGTGTAAAGAGGCATGTTATTATTTAGGGGACACTATGGTTAATAGTGTGCAAATATGTCAGTATACATGAAATGCGAATGACTCATGACTCATTACCACGTTACCACGTGATAGAATTTTTTAAATATTACTATTTAGGTAATACGTTTTTTAACAAGATGTTACATACGAAGCGTCATTTTTGGGAAATATCATGATAATGTAAGAAATTACTTACTACATAAAATTCCCTTTTCAACACAAGAACTCAACGAAATTAAGTGTAACGGTTACAATAAGTCTAACTTTATATCCTAGACATTACTTTGACATTATCAACATAACAATTATATAAAAAAACCTTTTTCTACCAATATCATTACCAAATTTGATCTTAAACAAAAAAATCGTTATTTGAACACTTTTAGAAAAACCAAAAGCAAGTAAACTATTTGCTTAGAAATCAATTATATATATATATATATATATATATATATATATATATATATATATATTTTTGGGCATTAAAAAAGTGCATATTGAAGATTAAGCTTTCTTCTGTCTTTCACCCACCTTTGTCATCGGAACCATGCTTTCACTTCTTTGCCGCAGTTTGCTAAAATGGCGTCATTTTGTTATTTTACAACAAAACTTATTTTTAAGAGATCAGGCTGTTGTATTTGCGCTGTAGCCCTCCTCATTTGTCAACCATACTGGGAACCAATTAAGGTAGAAATACATTTTGCGTTCCATAATTATTTGTAAAACAATTTTAATTTTTGTTCCACTTATATTACTGTTTAAGATAATTTTTAAAATTTTCAATGACATTAAGGTTTCATCAGTCTAAATTTTAATTGTATCTCCTATCAGCCAAACACTAAAGTGCTACATATTGAAAACCCCCAAAATATTTAGCGTATAAAAATTGATTAATTCATGATAATTATTGATTATTTACATTGTTTGAAAGCTATTCAATGTAAATAAAAACAAAATTGAAAGTCAAGGCTTTAGTGACAGCATCCAGTGCAACTAATGTAATAACTGCTAATAAAAATGTATCTTAATGTGACTTTTCTTAAAGTCCCATAATTTAAAAAGAACATGGAGAAACAAAATGTTTTTGTGTTTGAACATTTTGTCAACGTTTTTGTTTGATCCCATAATATATTTATTTCAATTAAATCTTTCCAAACGGTTTACCCACCTTTATTTAGCCATCTTCAATTGTCCATTCATTATCATCATCGGGGATAAACATCCTCCACCGGTTATTATCACCCAAAACTTTTGCAAAAACATCAACTTTTGCAATATGTACTTAATGAACGACACTTGAAGTGTGCTGACATTAAATGTTAATTACATCCCGAGTTAAATCTCTCCAATGATCTCTGTTGGCTGCATAGGGTAAACAAACGGACGCCCAATTAAGTAATTCATTTGAACGAGGGAGCTTTGCATAAATAAAAGGACTAAGTTCGCGCGCTACAATGTCCGTCCAAATTTTCCGTTAGCCGCCTGGCCTTCTTTTCCATCCGGGTAATGGATGGGCTTCTAAAGCTATTCTGGCTGGGTGAATGGGCGATCTACGTAAAACATGGCCAATAAATTTTAATCATCTTTTTTTTATTGTGCTAGAGATACATAGCCAATAAATGTTAAGTGACTTACAAATATCTGAGAATGATCAAAATATTTTATTAGTTATTAAACGAGTACGTTTAATAGAGAACAACGAGCGAAACCATATGGATCTTAAACAGCTTTGCTCAAAATAAACAAGCTTTTGTGTATCCACTTGGGTGAGAGTCCAAGTTTCACATGCATAAAGTAGAATGGAACGCAGTCGAAACTTTTACAAAAATCAATTAAATGCCGTGGTTAACAGGGTAGATACTGATAACCAAATTCAAAAAAACATTCTCAGGGTTCAAACAAGGCAGAATGTGACTCGCGACGCTGCGGCCTGCTTTGTGAATATTACTCGCGATAATGCACGAGTTAATAAATCTAGGATTTGCCCAAATTGTCCATTCTAAAACCTTTCCTGCTGTTCTTTTAAGCGGTAAACGTAGAAGTTGACCAAGTAATTTCCTTCACCTAATCAAGGATTCTGCAAACAAAAGATGTATCTTTAGTTCTGCTTTTACTTAACCCTGTTATATGTGTCGTGCTATAACGTCTTTACCGTTGTTTGGCTGAATTACGTCTTTTTATTGTTGCTGTAGCCATATAAACATTTTTACAGAAGCTAGGTTGCTAACCCTTTTCTTTGTCCAAGTTTGGCACTGGCTGAATTGATTTATTTCTGATCTTTTAGACGGAGTTTCATTTTCTTTATAAATTATTAAGTGACGAAAAAATTAGATGTGCTTTGTATTTTATGTAATATTTGACGTTATATTTTATTTTGATGATTTTACTTAACCTTTGATTATCAACCAGTTGAAATTTTATATAATGTTTTACTATTAACAATTTTTAGTTTACTTATTATATGGTATTGTATATATGATGAACAAACTGAGTTTTTTTTCAAAGTTATGTGGTTGATAAAGATGTTTCAATTTAACAACAACGTTTTTCCAGTAATTGTTTTAGGGTTGCACTAAGTTGAAATTTCTGATTTAGGAATACAAGTCAAGATTTTGTACAGTAAAATTACTTAAAATATCTGATTAATGTAACTCCAGATAGAGAGTATTTTAATTTTCTGTGTGTTCATTTATTACAACAGATGAAAATGATTGTTCTTACAAGCATTTTAAACTGCATTTAAATTCCGTTTACTTGCCGCCACTTAAGTATATTTTGACTCCGTATGAAATGGAAAATTTTTGTTTGATCAATGATTTGGTTTTGAAGTTTAAAGTGTACGTGTTTGTGCGTTTTCAATTTTTTAATTATGAAACTCAAATATCCAATTTGAAAAATTTTGCCATTTGTTTGGATGAACCAGTTCTTGTTAACGTAAGTTTGGATGGCATTTTAATTATATAATATTAAGCAAAATATTATTTAAATATTTGGTAAACTTATAGTTGTATTTACCTGTATTTGTGTTACAAGTGGATTGGTTTTAAATAAACAAATAGTATTTGACATAATTTACATAATTTCCAACTCACTAATTATGGTAAATTATTTTAACATTTATACTTGTTATTTTATATAGACCATAGATACAATTTTTATACACAATAATCTACTAACAAACTGTTAAAAAAGGAAACTAATAAAAACAAAAAATATTATAATTTATGAAAAATCGGTAGTCATATAAAAAGAACGTTTTGTATAACTATTTGTAAAGTACGTATTAGTATTTAGAGATTACATTTGATTAATGTGAAATAACATGAAGTAACTAGAGACGTGAATTATTTTTTTTATTATAACTTCTTGGTTGTTAAATATTGATGGATGTTGAAAATTCAAAGTTTCAAATTACTTAAGTGAAAAATTTTTTTGTAAAATCATATATAATAGTTTGTAACAAGCCATCTCTTTGCTAGTTCCAAGTTCGCTTAACATCTCGAGTAATTTCCTTCCACTATTTATAATTTACTTTGCAAACCATTGAGGAAATATCCTTATTTTAATGTTTAGATTAATATTTTTCATTGTTGAAAGTGGATTTTCAAATGTACTGAACGCAACAGCAGCTAAAAAAATTATACAATTTACTTTATCAAATCAAACACTACCAGAAGTAATTAACGATCCTGGATGTGTGAACTAAATTATGTTGAAAAAGATATAATCATTTAGCAGAAATCTTGCATCATGAGAAGCTATGACAGCAAATGTTTTGAGATTGATTTTTAAACCACATTCAACACAAGCTTTTACAAATAAATGCAATACTTGCTGCAAATAAACTTTGTTTTTAGTTAAAATAACTATTGTTAATGTATTCCAAGTCGGTTGTAGACATTGCACTAACAAACACATTTTTTGTTTTTATGGATACCTTGTCAAAAATTGTGTTAATTGTACAGTTGAACAAAAATAGCAACCTTGATAGACTGTACTGCAAATTTGAAACGGCTATGTAGTTGATTTGTTGCAAACACGAATTGTAACAGTTGAGTTATTGTACATAGTATATATGAGAATTTTTAGTTTCATTAGGGTCTCATCACATAACAACGATCGATAGTTCTTTTTTAGAGATTCAAAAGCAGAGGATTAGTTTATAAACGATGCATACGTAGGCCACCAAAACTTGCCTAAAATTCTATAATATGTTTCGGTGTTAAAAACCAGTTAGAAGGAGACCTCACATGCTTTTGTGACTAAGTCAGATTTGTTATTATTATATTACTATTATTATTATTATTATTATGGTTAACAAGGGGAGAACCCTGTTTACTTTTCCTTACAATCTTGTCAATCTCAATCCTTTTCCAGTTTCGCAAAAAATATTAGCTGTAGTTGGGGACTCCGCAGTCTATTGCATCTTCTGTTTGCAATTAAATTTTCGTAAACGTTTGTACAGTGTGCAAGGACATGAAGCCTGGTTCTTTGTCAGGATAAACTCCCTTAATGCTACTGGTTACATATAGTAAACTATACCTTGAGACACCTTTTAGTTATATAACTAAAATAAACCATTTAACTCAATGTAGGTATCTTTAGGCATTAAGTAAAAATACCTAAATAAGTTTACTTTAATAAATAATATTTATTATTCATGTTTTCAGCTGTATCCTTGTAAACCATATTGAGTACAACATTTTAAAAGTATATTAGTACTTAATTTATTGTACACCTTTAAGAAAACAATAAAATAGGGTTTTGATGTTGCTATATATATATAATGTACCGATAAAATTCATATTTTTCAGTGTTGAAAATTTACAATAAATGCATAAATTGAACGTATTATCTTGATATACGTTTTAAAAAGTACTTTGGTAGTTTTGAGTGTTCTAATGTTTAATTTTTTCATTGATTTATAATAATCACTTGCATAATCAACATTTTAAATATTTTAATTATACAGAAGTTTTTTAAAAGTCTTACACATAATACTTTGATATTTAACCAATTGCTTTAAAGTAAATGTTTTACCTTTTTTAATTTTCTTTTTAACTGTCAGCTGAATGAAGTCAAACAATATGTGGTTTTATTAAGCAAAGATCTGCGAGAATATTTGGCAAAATCCATGCTGGAACTCCAATTATGGATTATTTGGACCAGTGAAATGAGTGGTGCTAATACTCATTTGTTACGGTCTTCTTTAGACAAAGATTCAATAAAAATGTTTGAACAAGTTGACTATTCACCCAATTTACAGTGGGTTTAATTTTACCCTAAAATATAAGAAATAATTGTTTTTTATAATTTATTGCTTAGTGTTTTCATGTTGCCACGGTTTATTAAACAAATTGGATGTAGCTTTATTGTTATAGTGTTTGCATCAAGTTGGTGCATTAAATGCCAAATGCATCAAGTTTGTTGAAGACTTTTTCTTATGTTAAAGCTGAAGTTTATATATATATATATATATATATATATATATATAGAGAGAGAGAGAGAGAGAGAGAGTCAAGTTGTTAACTTTGCACTCAAACTCTCATTTATCCTCCTTTATCACCACAAAAACATTGTGATTTCTAGCAAGATCCACACCACACATGAGTTTGGAATGTCGATTGCACAATTTGTAAATAACAGCATACACAGTTTCAAATTTTTTTTTTGAATCACAAAGGATAAATTTCATACTTTTTAGCAAACTGGGGTAATATGTATACAGTATGCAATGAATTTTAATCTACCTAATTTAAAAGGTATTTTAGGGTATGTGTATACTACAATTAGCCTTTGGGGTTCCTTAGCCCTAGGAGTGACCGTGTCACGAACCAATAATTTTAAATTTCATTACTATATGTTTTTACTTGTACTTGTTATTATATATTATTATATTATACAAAACCCTTTTGCTTTAAAAATAAGCATGGAGCAATAAGACAACAATTACAACAAAAACAAGATCTCGTTGACATTGAAGATTCTGCAAATCGAAGATTGAGCTACCTTTCGGCTTTCACACAACCCTGTCATCTGTGTAACTCTGTCATCCAGATACGTGCAATAACTTATTTGCCGTTGTTTGTCGGAATGGCATCCTCTTGATTGTTTCCGTAGTAGTATAAATTTTTTACAGAGGCGAGGTTGCTAACCTTGTGCTCAAACCCTCCTCCTTTATCAAGACTTGGGACTGGCTAGATTGTTATTGCTAATTTTTATTTAAACAGTGTCTGCAAAAATGTCTATTTTATGGGCTTTCAAATTTTAGATAAGAGAGTTTAAAATAACCGAAATATTTTACTTTGCCATTCAATCTAGCCAGTCTCAAACCTTGAATATAGAAGGAGGGTTTGAGCGCAAGGTTAGCAACCTGGCCTATGAATAAAATATATACTGCTACGGAAACAATAAGAGGATGCCATTCCGGCAAACAACGGCAAAGAAGTTATCGCACGTATCTGGATGACAGAGTTGAGTGAAAGCCGAAAGGAAGCTCAATCGTCAATTCGCAGAATCTTCAATACCAACGAGATTTTTTTGTTGTTGATGTTTTGCTGTAATTGTTGTCTTATTGTCCCATGCTTATTTTTAAAGCAAAAGGGTTTTGTATAATATATAGTAGTAATAATTCAATTAATAAAAGTTTTAAATTTTATCAAATTCATTTTTTTCTAATTTTAAAATGTTACACTTTTTAAAAGTACCCCAGCCCCTCGCCATATTGGTAGTGTTCAAGTGCCTCTTTACCAGTTCCTTCATCCAATACCTACCCCCAATTTGACTACTCCTAATAAAGCACATCTATCTAGATGTCTTTCAATTCGTGGCGATTTATCAGGTTTAAGTTGGTGGCCCGATAGAGTGGATTCATTGAGCAAAAGATTTTTCATTTTTCCAGCTTACAATTCAACTATGATTTACACCAAGTCTGATCAAATTATTTGGTTAAATGCAGAACTTCAAATGACTAGTACAAGAACCAAAGATAGTGTTGTGGTATGTCCGATTCAATAGTTTCTCGTTTAAATATATAAATTGTGTGGTAATGAAGACGGATACAATTTATTTAAAATACTAATTTAAACAACTTAAGGCTTTGGAGTTGTATTTAGATTTTGCTTGCTATTCAGATTTAGACAACCTGATACAGTTTTTTTTACAAATAAAGTAATAATAACAGTATTTTGTGTACCTATATTACATATTAAAGGTGTCTACTAAAATGTTTATAAAAATAATTAAAATGATTATATATTATCAGGTATTACATATATTTATATTCTCATTTGTTTTATTAGTCCACATTATGTGATTCTAAATTTCAAGTAAGTAATTTCGATGAACGTTCAACTATTAAAGGTTATCTGGGTTGGCATCGGATTACAAGTTGCACAAACCAAGATCTGTTTATCAAAAATGAATCAACAATGAACGTGGATGAAAGTAAAACGTTTAATGCCAACACATTTCCAGCTGAAGTTATAGTTGAAAAGGCCAATCACCTCGTATTTAATCATTGGTATGCATTAAAAAATATTAATTAAATAAAAACTGTTTTTACATGTATTTAATCATACTTTTAAAATAAGTTGCAATAAATACAACGCGCCTTAACCACCTCTTCCATTCCGACACTATTTGAAAATTAATGTGTAACTAAAAGATTAATATTGAATTAATCAACATAATAGTCAAATATTTAGTGCAAGATTAGTTAAATAATAAGTATTACTCCATTTTTTAATACGCGATTGCTCTCATTTTTTTCAGATTTTTATTTTAAAGTCAGTTAGCATATTTTTCCTTTTTTGTATTATATTTTAAAAGCGTCCCAATAGTTTTGTACTTCTGATTAATTTAATTTAAATTTAAATTATGACTACATACTACAATTGCCATTCCTATTTTCATATTTTAGATCCAAATTTTTTTGAATTCATTTGTCATTACTTTGATACAATTTTTTTATATTTGAAACTGTGATTACTAATGTTACACTTGTCGTAAACAAATCTAATAAAGTCTGTCTGTACTACAAAAATTAAATGTTAATTACTTTTATTAAAATTTGATTATGGTTGTACTTAATAATAAACTGAACTATAGGTAGACACTGGTGACTAATGGTCTCCTTTTATGAGGAGTCACATTTTCTAGTCAGCTTTCTGTATTTGGTTCTATCGATAGCGTTACTTTTTGTCATCCCCTTTTCCTTCACAACCTAACCATTTTCTCTTTGGTCGACCTTGATATTTTTACCTTCTACTTCCATTGCCAATATTCATCTTGTCAAGTATTTCTTTTTTCTTCGTAGAATGTGGCCGTACCTCCCCAATCTTTTCTTTTGAATTATTTAATGAGCTTTAATAACTTTCAGTTTTCTTCTGATAGCGTCATTTCCTATTATGTCCAATTTGGATAATCCTAACGACCATCAAAGCAATAATATTAATGATATAATATGTTGGAACACATGAAATGTCCGATTTTGGTCAAGTTTTAAACGCTTCTCTATTGAACTCACCATTTGGCAATGCAAACTGACATTTGACCTTGGGAAAGCTTCAGATTTTTGCATCACATGAGCATCGTTTTATCTCTCTTAATGAACATGGTGTCTGCAGAGCAATTAAGAGTGATATTCTTATATGAATTTAAACTGGTCCATAATGTATCACAGATAGAAAACACATTAATATGGCATTTGGAAATGTTTGTTGCAATCAGCGGACAATACAACGGTGGTTCACGGAATTTCGTTCTGCTGACGAAAGACTCCATAATTAACCAAAAGAAAAACCACTGTCAGTCATACGTATGGACCAACTAAGGTTATTGGTGGGAAAAAAACAAGCGAACAACAATTCAATAAATCGCAGTAGACATGAATATTACCTACATGACTGTTTCTCGTCATTTTAAAGCCATTGGGAAAGTGAAGATGGATAAATAGATACTTTACAACAATGCAAGACCACATATTTCCCAAACGAGTGTCAAGAAATTAGCAGATCTTGGGTATAAAATATTGTCACACTCACTTTACTTATCGGATTTGTCATCTTTCAAATATTTAAGGCTATTTTTAAGGAATAAAATGTTTTCAAACCGTGAAGCTGTGGTTAAAGCCTATGAGCAGTTCAGTACTTCAAAAGATAGAGTTTTTCAGAAATTGTATTTATTTTTTGGCATCACGTTGACAAATGGCGTTTGAAGCCAATAAAGCATTTTTTTATTGAAAATTCTTAAAATTTGTTTATTTTTTATTATATTTTCTTATTCATATTTCATGTGTTCCAACTTAGTAAATAAGTCATTTTTTATAATAACACTGATAGGAAAAGTTTTTTTGATTATACTAATAATATCCAAGCCAATAACCATAAATAAAAAAAAATAAAAAAATTTATCGGGGACTATTTTAAGTAACTTATACAGAACAAATAAATATGTTATGAAAGTTTAACATTAGATTAAACGACTAATAGTAGTTTGTTTTGTTAAAACGCAATATTGCTTTATCGCAAAATAATAATTGTTTAGTTGATGAATAACTTATCTATATATTTAGTTTTCTGCATTTTGTTTGCTTAGAAATAATGATCTAATTATTATATAAGAGAAAACCAGTGCTAACATGTTTTTTATATTATGGAAACAAACACTTATTAATATTATTGAGGTTATACTGATACATAAAATAAAAAATATATTTGGATGATTTTCATAGAAATTTTAATCGTTATTGGAACTCTGGGATAGACGAAAATAGTAGTAATTTTTTACGTTTATCATTTTTAAAAAACATTTGTGTATTAGTGGATCAAATTTAAAATCAGTTCAAAGCTTAAAAATATTTGTCACATTTCCTGTCGATGGTAATTTGGATGCTCATCAGCACATGGGAATGCAAAAACCTACAGGATTGTGGAAACGCATCGTCCAATGTTCGACCGAGCCCATTCAGAATATCCGCGTGGCTCAAACTCATAAAGTCGGTTATGCAAACTGTGCTCTGTGGAATTATCAAAGATTTGTCAAAATTCCTCTTGATTTGGTACAAAATCAGGTCTCCGATGCACACGTGAGTATTTTGTAAAAATGTTTAGTGTCTATGTTTAACATTTTACTAATTTTGGTAGAACCGTAACAGTAACGAAACAATTAGGTATGTTCTGTATTTTATGTAATAGTTGACGTTATATTTTATTTTGATAAATTTACTTAACCTTTGATTATAAATCAGTTGAAATTTTATGCAATTTTTTATTACTAAAAACATGTATTTATGAAATTATAATTTTATTGTATTTATTACATATATATATGTGGCTGTAAAGGCATGACTACATGCTACATTTTCTTTTCAAGGGTTTGCCATTTCACGTATGGGCTCAAAATTCAAATGACGAGTCAAACAAGGATCCTTATTTGATCGGCATAGCTCTAGTGGATTTAAGCACTTTAAGTCATTTGTTTGCCAAATCTTTAAATTCGGTTTTGATAAAAAAGGACTTCAATCAGTTGTACGGTTGGTATCACGTTTTGGACGAGTTTGGTGGTCATTGTGGTCAAATTTTAGTTGGGGTGAAGCCACTAGTTAATAACAATTGCATTTCGTTTGACAATATCGAAACTATTTGCGACAAAATGAAATCTATTAATTTGAGCAATTCCCAAGTTCCTTTGGTGAGTTTGTTATGAAAGTGTATAAATGTGTTATATGTCAATTATAATAAATTATCACACGTGTCGGCATGTTCTCTCTTCATCCAAGATGACAGAGTTGAGTGAAAGCTGAATGAAAGCTGAATTTTCGGTTTGCAGAATCTTCAATTAAACGGAGAAAATTACTAGGTCAAATTCTACGTTTACCGCCCGAAAGACCAATAAGAAAGGTTTTGGAATGGACAACTGAAGACAGCAAAATAAAGTTTGATAGATCACAAAAAAATTAGTTAATAATCATTCGGGATGATCTAATAGAGATGAATGTCGCATAAAATCATACAAAGATTTTTGCAAAATGTTCAAACGTTTGGGATCATTTTTTTACAAAATTGCGCTCGAAGTTACGTTTACAGAAGTCAGGATTTGTCAATGGGTTTTTAAGGGATTATGTTTTTACTTTAAAATTGTCAGAGTCATCTAAATAATAAATCCTCCACTAGGTTTTTTAAGTCAACCAGGAGCACTGTACAGCTGTTTTATCCTTATTTGGAATCATCAACAGCGCATATCTTTCAAGTTTTACACACATGAACTTGAACCCACGCCCTATCTGGTGTCAGGCCAGCGCCTTAAACCACTGAGTTCAGGTAGATGACCTTGGCCTGTAAATTTATTATTTATAGTGAATCTGTTCAATTCTAATCGCCTAGCGTCCTCAAATGCTGTACGTTACCACCGCTAACAATCAAATGAGTGAACCCTTTTCCTAGGTCTTTAACATATAAGTACTCGCATACTACCAGGTTTAATAGCCTTATATGGCACGGTTCGGTTATACTTATTAATGGGTTTTTAAAGGTAAAAATTTGAAAGGTATGCACTGCTGCTAATTCAAAATAAGGATGAAACAGCTGTACAGTGCTCCTGGTTCAGTTAAAAAACCTAGTGGATTTATTATTCAAGTGAATCTGACAATTTTAATCCGACAATTGTAAATAAAATAAAAACCCTTGAAAACTCATTTTTATTTTAGCCTAAGTCATATTTAAACTATTTTTTATGTAAACAATATAAATTTAAATAGTTAAAATTAATTTTACAAGCATGTAACATAAGATTATTTTCTAAAATGATTGTGACCGTTGTATAAGAAAATTGCATTTTATCATAAAGATAAATTAGAGATACTACTGCTTAATTTGATTAACATAACTTTTTATGTAGTGGTTATTTTACACCTTTTATAAAACCAATATAATGTTTGTCACAAACAATTTTTTAAACCATTAAAATTTAAGTTTGTGCCAAGTTGACTAGATACAATAGCCTATTATAGAATGCAAAATATTAATTATTTTAAATCAATGTTTTATTAACTATAAAACAAAGTGCCAAAAATTTTAAAAAGGCTTAATTTCAATATTATAATATATGGCTCTAGTGTGTTTTTGGAATAATAAATTGACTAAACTTTTTGTAATTAAAAAGTTATAACCTAATTTTTCTGCCCCTTTCTTGCAAATAACTCAATTCATGTTAATTATATTTTATAACATAAAAAAGTATATTTTGTTTTTTTTAAGTTACACAATATTTTTTTTAATGAAGGTTTTTATATGTTTCTAAATATAACCTACATTATTAAAAAACAACGTAATTTTTAAATTGTGTTAACAAGATATATTAAATTTTTATTTTTATTTATAATTGAAGATGTTAATTTAAAAAACAAATCAATATTTTTTAGTACAAACCAAAGTATTTTTAAGTGTAATATTATATTGTGAATTCGTTAATATTAATTAATTAATTTTACAAAATATTTTTTTTAATAATTAATTTTTATTTTTATTGGGGTATTTAAAACGCTAATTATTATACTGAAATTTACAGTATTAAAAAACATTTTAAAAATTTATTTTAAGCACATTAATTAATTTATTATTATAAAATACATTTAAATTGCATTTAGCAATTCCGTTAATATGGGCGTTGTCATTAAAGCATGAATTCCTCACAGATTTATATTTGAAAAATAGTTAAAGATAAATATTTCTTATTATATGTAAAACCAAGTGTGGAATACAATACATTCGTTAATGTTATTTTTAATTCTAATATTTATTTTTATTAAGTTCCTAGTAGAATCAATCATTAATAATGATTAATTTTACATTAACAATTTTTTAATTTCCCACTATTTTCATACATATTTGCATACATATAAACCTATTTATATACCTCTCACAACAAATACCGAAAAAAAGTGATAATTTATTTAAAACCTCTCTAGTAACTACATAGCATACAAGAGAAACCTCACTTCGATTATAAAATATACAATACTATATAGTAATTGAAAAATAAACTATAATTATGTGTACATATATATTGTAAGTAATAAAAAATTGAATAAAATATCAACTGGTGTAAAATCGAAAATAGAGTAAAATGATTAACAAGATTTATAACGTCAAATATTCATAAAAATACAGATTACATGCAATTTTTCAGTTGCCAAATGATTAAGGACATTACAAAGTTCAAAAAATGTAATAGTCTATGTGATCGTCTTTCTTTTGAACAACCTGATCTAGGTGTTTTGGAATGCTGTCGATGAGAGTGTTGATATATTCTTGTTTCATCTCATATTGAACAACAAACCGAATGCATTCATAAATCCTTAATTTCAGTGTGCTTATTGATGTTGCGCTTTAGCATACTAAAGGTTTTAATAACATTAATGTCCGGATTGTTAGGTGTTAATTGAGTGAAATATAGTTTTTTCGATTTTAGACTCTATTGTCTAAATGTAAATATAAAGCAAAAAAGTGAACTTAGATAAATATGACGTTACCTTTTTGGACGTATGACATGGAGCATTGTCCTGAAAAACAGTAGTAACCTTGGTGTAAGTGTGCTGCATTTCATAATGATAAACATCCTTTATAACTGAAACAAATGTTTCACTACTTAAGGTACCATATGATTCTCCATTTGATAGGTTGATTATACTTAATATCAAACCAACACATTACTTGTTGAGGGTGGGCTTTATTTCTAACAACCAGGAGTAAATATTTTTGAAAACGTGACCCACACACTTTGTTTTTGTAGCCAAATGGTTTATCCCGAATCATTGTTTTATCGGTAAAGTATACTGAACGCCAATAACACAAGTGTCGTTTACTCCACTGTTTACAAAAGGCTAATCTATTATTCTTTTGTTTTTAGTAATAAATGGCTTACAGGAGCTAAATGGGACCTGTCAAAATTAACACATTGAAATTGATTGACTTTCCTTACATCACTTAAGCATATTAGGCACATCGAAATTGTACTAAAATAAGCATTAAACATCACTTTAGCAATACCAATATTCAAAACACTAAAAATATTTTGCTTTTTACAAATAACATTACCAAATTTCAGCTTAGACCAAAAATCCAGAATTTACACATTTCGACAACATAAAAATACTACTACATTATTTGCTTAAAAATAAATTATATTATGAAATATGTACATATATACAAAGCAGACATCACCAATTGTCCAAAGTTAATGTTTTAGAGGATAGCCATGGTTTTTTATAACTTCTTTTAACCGCTTTGGATAAGAATCGACCAAATTATTGATAAAATCTTGTGGGATTTGATTTTTCAAAACATAATCGATTTATTCTTTGAGCGTGCCTTAATTTTCTCCGATTAACCTATCGTTTAAAAAAGTTTTCAATTACATTGAGGTCCGGGCTGTATGGAGGCAATTAAACAAAGCTCAGTTTTTTGTTATTTAAAGAATCCTTGGTCTAAACAATGAAAAAATGCGTAAATTTTTAGATTATAATAAAAACCAAGTTACCTTTTTCGATGTATGTACCGGAGCATTATTTTGAACAATTACCAAATGCCCTCAAGCATTTTGTTGTAGTTCACACTTAAAAAATTTATTAAAAATAGCCGCAAATTCTGAGCTGTTTAGATGACTGCTTGTTTGGTTCCAGTTTGGTAGTTGCCCGTACTTAATCCCAAAATATCCATGAAGACATGATGGATGGGCAACCTTTTTAACAATGCAATTGTTATCTGAGGAAAATCGGGACCACAAATGACCGTGAACTGCACTGCCCATGGTTCATATTTCAAAGCACACACGTCTGTAAAAAACACCGATCTCCAAAAACATAATGGACGGTTTTCATATGTTTTAGTAAATTCCACGCGTTTTCTTCTATGTTCTGCTGTTAAGGGAACCTTTTTTAACGTATTCCTTAACTACAGATTGGCCGATTTCATTCGATTACGGATAAGTAAATATGAAAAATTTGGCAATTCCTCTTTTTTTGAATTGTTTCTTTTTAGTTTGGTGATAATAAACATATCATCTCGCTTGCTTCTACATGGTGCAGGTCCTGTTCCTGCTGTTCTTGGACATCCATAATCCTTTAAAACTCGATATACAGTCCTTGTACTTATATAAAATAAATCCGCAGTTTGTTTAACAGTCAAACCAAAATTATGACTTTTTTTGATTTGTTCGTAATTTCTAGCACTTAAGAAATAGCTTCCAGTATTTAAACTCATTGTAATCACGTGTGATAAATGTTCATAATTATGCCAAGGTCAAGTGTTCAAATTAAAATGTTGGATAGGTTGATAAAACAAAAATGAGAGGTTAAGTAATTAAAAATATTCTTTGATTTTTTTACACCATAATTAAATTTTCTATACATTCACAATTTGAAAACTGATCAATTTTCTATGTATAAAGTGCATGCAGTGACATGTGCTGAGTTATGTAAACACTTATAAAATATTACGTCACTTGGTTCAAACAAAACATCGAGTGAACTTTAATGATTGCTTTAAAGTGTTGATAACTACTCAAACTGCTAATATGTTAAAAACACTTGAATCTGTTTACATTTACACATTAAAACCCATTTTGTGTGCGGAAAGACAATTTGTAACTTTATTAAATTTAGCGTGGACTTAACATATGCATGTTGCATGTGTATGTATGTTAAGTTAATTACATCATATAAATATATATATATATATATATACTGATTCTTTATATGATTGTGACTACTACTATACTAAATGAATTCATCTCAGTTTACGTCTTCTATTATTTTTGTTTGGAATTATAAAGGGAACCCAATGCTTCAAACTTATATAATTATGTAAAAAATTTTTTTTGAAATTTGTGTTGCGTAATCGTTTTATGTTATTAACTTAATATGTATATAATTTTTAAGTATAACTATAACCATTTACCCATTTGAATGCCATTTATCCAAAAATTCCAAGATACTCAATTATTTATAATTATAAAAAAGTTAAAAAACAATTCATTTTAAGTATTGATAGTCCATATTATTTTAGCATAATTACTTTGCTGAAAAATATATCTTTCAAGTTAAAACAGCAAAAATTGAAAACTAAGATTTTACTGACAAGTACCATTTTGGACCCTGTAAGCTTTGGTGATTGAAGAGTTATACCAGATTTATTTGCCCTGTTTCTTATTGTAGAATCAGTAAAATTGTTTAAACTATTTCTTTTGGTTTCTAAAATAGGTTTATTATCATTTTTTAATTCTATAACAAATTTAACTCTTACCAATATATTTGTTAGATATTACTTAGGTAATATTCATTATAAAACATGATTTTCAAAAAACTCGTATAATTTGTTAAAATGTAGATTATATTAACGAAAATGCATAATTACATCGATTAAACTTTGCAACTAATTTAAAGTTAATTTTTAATGAAGAATTTATTTTGGAAGGAATATTTAAATCAATGATATAAATATATTGGTAAATATATTAATTTCCAATGTTGAAGGAGGAATATAGCGTAGCATTTTGATGGCACTGTCTTTACCTATAGGTTAGAATTTTAAGATTTGATATTTAACTGTTATAAGCCAAATATATACAGCATTTAGTTAACATGAAAATAGTGACATCTAACGGAAAAAGTGTAATTAATTTGTATGACACGTGAAATCCGTTTGTGGTTAAAATTGTGAAAAGGTTATTATACAATTATTTTAAAACTTTCTATAATTTTATTTAATCAGTGTCTAATTTCTAGATAGTGTACAAGTATTAATATTCTAATTTTAAATATAAAAATAACAAAATTATGTAATATCATTTACTTTTTGTCACGTTAGCGAACGGCTAGTTTAATAGCATATTAACTTTAACGCACATCAGTTAGAATGTTTAATTATTTTTCTCAAATATGTTAAAAAATGATTTTTAGAGTAATAGAAATCACAACACCAATTCAAATTTAGATATGTCCAAAACTTCAAAATCTTTGGATGTTAATGCGAATTACAGATCGTCCAATTTGGTCACGACCAAAGATTTGAGTCGTTCCATGTTGTTTGAAAGTTTGAAGTATGTTTATCAAGGTATCCTTGATCATCATTTAAACTACTCACACCAAGTTTTACATATTTTGTTTAAATGTATTTTGGTTACATTACTTGTATAAGACCACACACATATTTGTATTCAAACGTTTTTGATGATTTGCAATAGTTATATATATATATATATATATATATATATATATATATATATATATAATAACCTTCACATTGCAAATTATATGAAATACCTTGAAAAGAATTATTTATATTTTAATGTGTAAACATATTTTAAGCTAGAATGCAAAAGTCGCAATAGTTTTTAAATAATACGTCACTTTTCAAAAAGTTTAACTTTGGTTCTATCCAAATTCACTTCGTTTACTTCAAAATCCATAGTTAAGCACAACACAGACTAACATTAAAATAGTTGTTTTTAGAAAGTTGTTATCTAATGATAATTTTTAGTATGTGCGTATTTAATTTCAGAGCCAAATATCAGTAAGTGAACTAGCTAATCAATCATAGTGAGCTAGAGTGAAGACAGCAGTTAGTGGATTGGTTAAGTAAATTTGTTGCTGGAACTGGTGGAAATAGCAAGTCATCAAAATTGATAGGTCAATGTAATCTAGTTAGAACAAATAACGAATATAACGTCACATTTTTACAAAGTTAACTTCAGTTTTATTCAAATTCACTTTGTTTACTAAAATGTAGTTCAACATAACACAAGCCGACATTAAAATATAGTATAGAAAGTTGTCACTTAATCATATTAACGCTAGTGTCATTTAGTTTTTTGGCATACTAAAACATAACATCTACAAGCATATCCGATGTAAAAAATGATCTGCTTACAACCATTTTTTTCTTAAAAATATGATTTTGTTAGTGGTTGTATACATGTGTATTATTAGATTTTCAAAAACTTAAATAAATTTTGGTTACTCAGATGCTAATAAAAAATATTTGAAAGATTGAATAATAAAAATCGTAATTAAAATTTTTTATTTAGATTAAATGCGTTATTTTAATTTCTTTAATTCAAAATTCTTAGAACGCGGCTTAACGAATTAGATGAAATGAATGCACGCTTCAAAAGTCGTCTTAACTCGCACGCCCCAGATTTAATCCAAAGTATGCAAAGCAGTCCAAGAGAAGATTTGAACGACAATCGAAACTCTACTGTCTGTTCAGATTACACCAAAACATTGACAACCAAATTACCCATTTCAGGAGAAAGACATGATGGAAACCGTTTGCCTAAATTAGTTAACCATTTTGAAGAAATAAATGATTTTTATTCATCCTATTTAAATACAGTCCCAATACCTCGACTCAATAATCAATCGTTAAATACATCTGACTATTTAGTAGAAAAAGAGGAGTATACTGTTAATGATGATGATAATAATAATAATAATAAAAATAATTGTGAGACAAATAAAGGTGAGATAAGTTTTCATTGTTTTGGTAAAAAATAGATAATTGTTATATACTTTTATGCTTAATTTCTGAAATATTATTTATTTTATTTTTTTCTACAATGTTTTACATAAAAGTGCAGTAGCTCTCCATAGTTGGGCCCGATTCCGGTTGAAAAAGGAGGTTTAGAGGACAAGGTTAGCAACCTGACTTTTTAAAATAAACATTGCTAAGGAAACAAGAGGACACCAGTTTGGAAAATTACGGCAACAAGATGAAAACATAATAATAATAACAAGGTTAGGTGATAGCCGAAACAAGTGTAATCTTTTATATTTTATGTCGAAATTTTATAGTACAATCACATGAAACAGTCCTGTTGCCTTAGGGTCTTGAAGGCGAAATGGTTTTATAATATAATAATGTAAACAAGCGGTAAACATATATATATATATATATATATATATATATATATATATATATATATATATATGGATATACGTAAGCGCTTTTAAAATCCACATTTCTTAAATGTTCTGATAACGCGTACAAATTCAACATTTGTCATCATTATGAACTCGTTATGATCAAATTATGCTAAATTTTATTATAATTTATTATAACATCGAATGAACTCTAATGATTGCTTTAAAGTGTTGATAACTACTCATACTGCTAATATGTTAAAAACAACCGGTGGGGGATGTTTATCCCCGATGATGATGATGATGATGATGATGATGATGATGATGATGATGATGATGTTAAAAACACTTGAATCTGTTTACATTTACACATTAAAACCCATTTTGTGTGCGGAAAGACAATTTGTAACTTTATTAAATTTAGCGTGGACTTAACATATGCATGTTGCATGTGTATGTATGTTAAGTTAATTACATCATATAAATATATATATATATATATATATATATATATATATACTGATTCTTTATATGATTGTGACTACTACTATACTAAATGAATTCATCTCAGTTTACGTCTTCTATTATTTTTGTTTGGAATTACAAAACAGTTTATAAAGAATTACTACCGACATATTGATGTGAACCTACTATAATTTCTTGAATGTATTTGGTTTTTGTTATGTTGTATACACGTTTTGGACCGCTTAGAGTGGAGTTTGTTTTTTCAATGTAAAAATATCGTTAATGAGTTATGAACAATAAATACTAATGAAAAAACTTAAAAGCAACATAAAATACGATTTAAATAAAAAAGCCATATTAATCAATGTTTGCGATATATATATATATATATATATATATATATATATATATATATATTGGGACTTATTTCTTTCTACACTATGTGGACGGTCCTGTGTCAAAATCTATGCAGTATTATTGATCAGGTTTCGTAACACTGCATTATTGTCACAATAAATTATTTGCATTAAAAATGTAACATTAATTTTTACTAATTTTTAAATAATTAAACGAGTTTTTAAATTTCGAATACAACAGATTCATCTAATTTAACAATAAATGCGAATTTTAATTTGGACAAAAATCTTGTCTCGTCTAATAATGACCTCAGTATTCCAATTTGTGTCGAAGCCTTTTCTGCGGTTAATGATCATGACGTTTGGGCCAACCGCACTGTTTCTTTGGATAGGAAGAATGTGTTTTATTTACAGCTAGAAAATTTAGACGCTCAACAACTCATTGATACGGTTAAAATGTTACAAATCCAACAAAAGTCATTAACTCCAGAAAGGAAAGGTTTATACGTTAATGAAAAACAACTACCTTCAATGACCCAAGACGATCCTGACAAGGAATACGGAGGTGTCATTGAACGGCATGATGATAATGATGATGATGATGTAAGTGTGATTATTTCACCTCTTTCGGAATCCAGCTCAAATAAAGTCGATGAACAGCTTTTGATAGAAATTGTGCCACATGAAGGCAACCAAATAGGGTCTGAGACCTGCGCCAATTACAAACAAATTAAATGCAAAGAACTTGTTGACAATCGAGATACGAATGGCGATAGTACATCCACGACTTCAATTGAAACTAAAACATCGTCTATTTGGCCGGCCAACGAATCCGTTCATTCTCAACTAGAATTTGAAGACGACGAATCAATAGATTTGGGTTTTCGAACCGAAACAATGTTTTGTGAAGTATTATCAAGTGAAAATTATAACATTGATAAATGTGGTACACAAATGAATAAACAAAATCAATCTAGATCAAATTATCGGTATGTTTGGAAAAACATTTTTCATTACGAATTTTTAAGTTTAAGTTGTTTATTAGTACTTCCAATATCTAATATAATTACAAGTACATAGTTAGTATTACTACATTTAAAAGAAATAAAGTATTTGTAAGTTGTATCGATCTAGTAGGTAAAACAATCCCCAAAATTTATGTATCTACTGAAGTATCTAAGCCAATAACCATAATAAAGTGTACCGGGGTGGCGAGTGGCCAGTAAACAGTTCTAACCCCACTACCTGTACCAAATGCTGATTTGAGCTGAATGTCTTCTCGTAAGTATTTTAATAAAAACCATTGAAGCCATTAAACAAAAAATTAAAAATAAACTTTCTATCGTAAAGCTACCGCCAACCGTTACTAAATTTTGTTTGATATGATCAGGTTATGCCAAATTTCAGTTATTTTTTGTCATCAAAGCACGCATACGATGTTTTCCAATTAAAAATATTAACCAAATTTTAATAAACCAATTTTTTTTAAATGTTTGCTACTTTGAATGTTTTACGAGAAACATCTTTTAGCAGTGGACATTTTGGCGAAGCAGAACGTGGGTCCGCATTTTAGTACCGGTTGTGGGATTCGAACCCCGATGCGCACCGAGGTCCAAATTCGAGCGCTGTACCGCTAGACCAAGTCACAGATATCTGCTATGCTTAGTCAAAAATTTAACTGTGCAGTAATAACCATTTTTGTATTTTTGTATTTATTTAATTAAACACTTGTAACCGTGCTTTACGGAATAGATGTGATAACTAGTTACTTATTGATGCTCGCTAAACCCACTCCTCAGATCCAAATTGAGAACACAATAACAAGACTAAAACTGGAACATTTATAACACAAGCGACAAACATATAAGTGATTTAGAAGATTAGTCCACGGCCTGTCTTATCACTCTGATTATTTTTCGTTCAAGTTATTGATTACATGTGCTTATTGTTCTAACACCTTACCCTGAATGCCCGAGGTTTGGTAAACGTACATTATTTGGCCATGTTGATGGACGATATTTGAAACCAATTTTTGAAGTTCTCTGTAGTTTCGTAGTAGTACGGATTGTCTAGGAAATAATTTGACATGATATCTATTAAACTAATATTTTATTTTACAATGTTGCTTATACGGTTGGTAACATTTCATCCAAAGACGTACTTAGTTTCCGACAGAACATACATTGTCTTGGAGGGACTCTACTTAGTACGTTTAAATTTGGTGTTGTTTGATACGTCATAGGAATGTTTGTATTGCTTATGCCGGCTTCACAAACATTAAACACCCATCAATCACTAAAAAAGTCTTATTCTTTTACAGTCACTGTTTCTGGTTAATTTTATTTATTTGGTTATGTATCGAACAAATTTGTAACATTATGATCATTGTAAAATAAATATATAGAACTAAAAATAATGTAAAGTACTTAATAGTTGCTTTATTTCTAAGCGAATACATTTAAAAATATTTGTTTAAAATGTTCAGGCAATATAAAAAGTATATTTTTAAAGTTACCTCTATTAAAACGGAATTACTAAAAGCAATTTACGATTTTTTATAATCAATAATAAATTATTAATTTATATGATTAAAATCGTTAATTAAAAATATATTTTAATTCTCTAAGTTCATGTTTCTACAACACAAAGTTTAACGTTATTCTTTCCTTATAATAAAAATTTTAATAAAAAAAATTAATTTATGTTAAAAATTAGTTTTTAAATTACTTTTTAATAATAATTCTTTAAATATATAATTTTTTAAATATATGCCGGGGTGGTCTAGGGTTACAGCGCTCGAATCCCACCACCGGCACTAAAATGTCCACTACTGAAAGATGCTTCATTTAAAGTAATAAACATAAAATATGTCATTTTAAAATGTTTCCATAGAGATATATATTTTCTAATTCAAAATACGATTTTACCTTGTAACCAAGTTTCAAAATATTGCTTTGGTTTTTATTTAAAAATATTAATTTAATTTAAAAAATAATATTTGCATAAACATTTAAATCAAAAATGCAGTATATCTTGTTAAAACGATTTAAAACTTACATTAATGTTTTCAATAATATTTGGGTATTATCTTAAAAATATTAAAAACTTATTGTTTTGTTTGTTAAAAAAATACTATGTAGCTTAAAAACGATAAACTACATCAGTTCTTTCAAATGAAAACATAATACAAATTTTTTTATTTGCTAGCTAGAAGCAAAAAATAATATGTTTTAACTTTTTAATCACAGAAAGTTTAGGTGATTTTTTATTACAAAAAGGAAGCACCAGAATTATAATTTATAATAGCAAAATAGAAAATAATTTAATATTAATTAATTTTAATTGTAGACAATAAAACACTGAGTTGAAAGGATTAATATATTGCAAATAAAAATAAGTTAGTGTTTAAAATATTTTGTGCGAATTTCAAATTTTACGTTTAAAATTAAATATTTATGCGACAGATATTATATTAATCAATATTTTTATACTAAAATATAACATTTTTAAGTTAAAATGTAATTTACTTATGCCACGGTCACAATTGTTTATAAAAACAACAATCTGTGTTATAATGTTACAAAATCAATTTTAATTGCATTTAAATTTATTTTATTTACATAAAAATCTTAATTTAAATACATTGCGGGTTAAAATAAAAATAATATTTTTGCAAATCGCTGTTTAACAGTTCTAATATTAATAATGTTTCTTTTGTTTTTTGTACAATAAAACTTAATATATATAAGCATATTTAAATCAAAAAACATTTGTTTAAATCAATGTATTTGTTAAAAGTTAGATTACGAAAAACTATATCAAGATTTTAACCAAGAGCATACCAAAACATACCAAATATATAAAACAATTTAATAACTCTAAAAATTAGATACGTTTTGCATTTTTTATAATATTTGACGTTATATTTTATGTTGATAATTTTACACAATCTTAGATTATGAGCCAGTTAATATTGTATGTAATTTTTTTATTAGTTATAAGATATATCTATAAAAATATACTTGTATTTTAATTATTATATAATTTAGTATATTTTATAATTAAAGTGACAGTTTTTGGTTTGTTTTGTGATAACTGGTGATGTTTTAGTTAAATAATCACTTTATTCCCGTATTTGTTGTAATGGCTGTATATAGTTTTGGCGTGAATATTTTTACTGATAGATGCCCTTCCTGTCACAAAACCTCATCCTATATCCAAGCTTGGGACATGTTAGATCAGTTCAATTTTTATCATTACTAGGCCTAATTAGACCATTAAAAGAGGCTCAACCGTTAGATAATTGCCCTATATCTACTTCAATTTGGGTGGTCACTATTTCTTTAAGTATAATACATATCGATGGTTTGCGCCACCAGCTGTATGTTTTATTATTAATGTTTCGCTTATCGGGAGCACTTCTATTGTATTGGTTAATACAATTTTCGTTGCCAGTTCTGTATCAATTGTTGTAACTATATTTTCAACCTCTAATTGTAAAATGTACAGTTGACTGTATAAAGAATTTAAAGCTTTTTTGCCTAAGTTAAAGGTCTCAATCAAATTTAACCCATACAAATTCAATTTAAGATATTTTAAGTAACACTGAGTTTCATTCTGGACTGTTAGTGAACATAATATTTTTTCAAGAATTTGTAAGCGTTTACCAGACGCACTCTTGGCAATTATATCTTGAGTCAAAATTATAACTACTGCACAAAATTGGCAATTTACACGTTAACTAAAATCGATAAATGTATAACCAATATTTTGACTCTTCATAAATGTTGTTTCTACGATAAAGTGACGTGCAATTTGATAAATTCAATGGAGAGGATATCACATAACTACACACATTTGATCAGGACATGTTTTGATAACAATGATTTGATCTCATATAGAAGTAAGATCAATAAGTATATTACTAATGTTGTATAGTACAATCTTATGTAATCACATAAATAAGGACAGAAGTACAAACAGTGTGATTTTTTAACAACAATAATTCCCTTTTAGATTAAAATGAGGGTCGTTTCTCTGAGCCTAAAATACAACATAAAGCTGCAGTAGGGTTTAAATTAGTAAACAACTTTTATTTTCTGTTTTACGACATTTTCATATTTTATGCAAAATTTACAAATTAGAGTAGTAACTGAATGTTAATTAATAAAAAATAGTTATTTACAGGATAAAAGTACTAAGAAAAAATTATTATGTATAAATGCTCAATTCAAAATTCTCATTAAATTCATTGTAAATTTTGTAAAATTGCTAATACTGTATTTTTTATAATTGTGACATATTCGTGAAAACAATATTATCCAGGTTTATAGTCTACTATTACTTATGATAAATATGGACAAGGGATTGTATTTCATAAATTATGCTGGTTTTATTACAATGTAGGTGTCGTTCAACTGAACTAGAATTTTATTCTCATCAAAAGGATTGTTTTGTACTAATTTTTTACGTTGCAATGTAACAAGTGTTTAGTGAAAGCTTACTGTTTTTCAAACCGATATTCTTATTAAATATTATATAATTATACGCATAGTTTATAAAAATTGATAAATTTATTAAGGTTTAAAATCCTTTTATGCTTATTATAACATTTGTATCTAAAATAAGCTTACTTGTTGTTACTTCTGACAAACCTATTTAACAGTAGTTGTAGTTATTTTTTAGTTAAGCAATAAAATACGTATAGCGTGTAGCATGTACACGTTTAATGAAATTGAGTATTGTGTATGAATTATTATATCTTTTAATAACGTTATAAAACAAAGTATTTAATTCTAGCAAAATATAAAAAAATGACAGATTGCTGTAAACAGATGTTTTGCATTAAAATTTATATTAATAAATAAACAAATATTACTCAGCTTATATAAAGTGTATATAATGCAATTGCAGAGTGAATAGTTGGGAAATCCCACAATTACTGTAGTAACTTCGCTTTGAAAGGATAAAAAATGAGCCGATTTAACCACTCTCAAGTTTGGATAAAAAAGGTTGTAAAAAAACACCAAAACTATTTAATGGTCATAATGCTTTAACTTGATTTCATACAAAACCAAATGAATAAAACTGACCAGAAACAGCGACCCCTTATAAAAGAAGGAAAAGTTGAAGAAGAAAACTATTAACTACTTCAAGTTGGTTTATGCATTTACACGTATTTAGTTTTACGGCTTAGTCTGCCCAAGAAAAGTGTTAAATAACGATTAATAAGCAGATCATGAGAGAAATAACCTCATTGCCAATAAAAACTTGATAACTAAAATTTCGATTTCCTAAATTGTATAAAATTTAAACTCGTCGTGAGCAAGTTACAAATAATTGCAATAGTATAAAATACACAATTAATTTACCAAACTTGTAACTCTTGTAAAGATTCACGAAAGAGTCCAAAACAATTTCGTTTAAAAATGTGTTAAATACAAAAATTACGAAAACAATCACAGAATATAAATAACGTTGAAAGTTACGTATTCTGAACACACTGCAGTTGCACGCACCTATAATTTGTTTACAGGAAAAAGAGAAGTGTGTCATCTGTTTTACTAACCAGTGTGCCACAACAGTCATCATGCTAATTACTTTTTTACGTCAAACTAGAATCATTTTTTCATTATTTTCGTATTGAATAAACTGCCAAAAAGTTTTTAACTGTAAATAAAACTAATATAAAACTGTATATATTTAAAACACACACTACTTTTGCAAGATTTTCTCTACCACCAAATGTGATTAATCAAAATAATGAATTCTGCCTAGAAAGACCCAAAATATATAGTTTGAAATAGAACACGACTCATGAATATTTACAATTGGCATCTACAATTTTTCTTTCTGCTATTTGTAAAAAAACAGCTGTGTGCTCAAATAGCTTACAGCAATTTCCAACTACTTTCAGTAACCGTTCCGGAAAATGTGCGTTGCGTTTTTAAGGTTACATCTCTATGCTGACTGATTAATGAAATAAATGAAGCAAACTGTCAATCGCTAACGTTAACCAATAGGATTCTCTTAAAGATGATGCAATAGCATTGAATCCGTTTAAATTTTTAATGGTTTGATCTATTGATGTATTTTGTACAAAGTGTAAAGCTTTTTACTAAAGAATGCTACAATTATACAATTACCTTCAAAAAACTAAAACCTTAATGTATTTGTGCTTTTTAAATACTTTTAACAACATCAGAGGGCTTAATAAATAAAAAATGTTGACAAAAGTATCAAATTCCACATCAGGTTAACAAATAAAAAATCTATAATATAAACATAGAAGAAAGTATGGAAACAATGAATATTACCTAGAATATATATATATATATATATACTGCTGATATTTGAAATAAATAAATTGACATTTAATTTTTTAGAGAATCATATTTTTTTAATGTTTATCTTAAATCAATTAATTCTTTTAATCTGTTTTTGCCTTTTTGATTTAATAAACAGTCGTTATTAAATGCACAACCCGGAAAAATCGAAAGTGTGTAGTTTAAAATTAGAATATATTTTTTAAAGATTCACAAAATCGCGAATGTTTTTCAATTACGATTTTTACTTATTTTATGTATTATTTACTTGACAATAAACCTTATAATCCAAATTTGTGTTTGTTATATAATCCATAATTTAATATCAATTAACATTCTGCATATTAAGAAATTCCCCAAAAACAACAAAAACGTGCAAAAACGTACAAGAAGAAAATTGTAACCACCGCATTGTGGATTGTCCTCGTCCCACATATTACCAACCGTTCACTCAGAACGAAACGCCAAACGAATCCGATTGCAGTTGGAGCGAAGAAGAATATAAAGATTATGATGATGCAAACAAAACACCGTGCTGCAACTCAAAACAAATACTAGTGTTGCCCGAGTTTTTTAAAACTAAGGCTGAGCACATTTACAAACAGAATATTCACTTTAAAAATCCAATTTGTGAGACTAACGAAAATGAAGAAAGTTTGCATGGGGTACGTTTTTAATATTCTTAAACAATTTGGCGTTTAGACAAATTAAATAACTATTTGTTATACAATCAATTTATTCTTAAGACTTAGTATAAATGTAACTTACAAGAAATTAAATATTGTACTGTTATAATTTAGAAGCAAATGGAATTACATCAACGAGTAAATACTCGAATGTGTGATGCCATTGAAACTGTCAACAAAACAACCTCAAACTTGAAAAACATTGAAATCGATGAAGATGAAATTACCAAACTGATTGGTTTGCAGAAACGAAGTTTGACACATGCCAAACGTATATTTTATGCCAAGCAGGACGAATAGTTTTTTTAATCAATTTTTATGTTTTGTCTAAACCAAAACTGTTCATGAGTTTTTTATTTTGTTTTATAATTAAAAAATTTTTAATAGTTATTTGTTTCCAAGCCATGACAAACGAATAAGCATTACAAACAGTAGTTAACGATAGTCAATACATCGACGCACCATACTTTAGAGCACTTAACACTCGTTGTTTATCATGTTTATTTCAATTGGTAATAATTTAGTGACAGATTGAGAAAATTAACAGTAAAGTATAATAACCGCTATTTACTAAAATTAAAAGACAATTTGTTTTAAACAAATTATATTAAGAAAAATGCACATAAAATAGACGTTACAAACTATGATTACAACAATTAAATTTGGTGGTTTTTATTATTAATAATAATACATTAAGCTTTAATATATCGCTAGAGATACATTCAGCATAAAAAATACATTTTCACTATTAATAAAAATAAATAACATTAAAATTATTAAAAAGTAGTAGTAGATAATAGGAATAAAATGAAATATGATAATGGATATAAATATAGTCAATACAGTAAACATGTGGTTAAAAATAATCCAAAATAAGCATGAGGCGATAAGACAACAATTATAGCAAAACAACAATAACAGTCTCGTTGACATTGAAGATTCTGCAAATCGAAGATTGAGCTACCTTTCGGCTTTCACTCAACCCTGTCATCTGTGTAACTCTGTCATCCAGATACGTGCAATAACTTCCTTGTCATTGTTTGCCGCAATGACGTCCTCTTGTTTCCGTAGCAATATAAAGTTTCTAGAGTTCAGGTTGCTAACCTTGCGCTCAAACTCTCCTCCTTTATCCAGGATGTCCAAATTAGTTCAAATAAATGCGTGGGTGGAATGATTACTACTTAACTATTCCTTTAAATTGTTTTGAATAGGAATGTTAATGCAACATTTTATAACATAGGCGATATTTTTTACGAATAACACGTTATTTTCCAAGCGATTGAGGACTAAAGAACAATAACATCTAAATTTAGGAAACTGTTCATCAGTCGTCCATGTTTATCAAAGTAGAATAGGTCAAATATGGTAAAATATACAACCAGAGCAATACCCCAAACATTTAATATTCAGTTCCAATTTGCTGAAGCAGAAACTAGAATAATTGTTAGACGATTAACATGTTTGAGATGTAAAATTGTTAAACGCTTTAATAGGTTTTATATTGGTACAAACATAATGGTAATGTTCAAAGTTTTATTAATCGTCAAAAAAATCATTTTAGATGTAATATGTATCCTCAATTTAAATCTAATATAATCAACTAAACGGTCATTTTTTAACCTCAATTTGTTCATCTACATTTAAAAAATCCTGACAACTAATATTATGATCCTTGCGGACATTTCCGCCCCAGGCTAGTTAATTGCCAAGATCTGTAAACCATCAATTTTCAAATGAGTAGGGGAAAAAACATTTACAAGCGCCGCAAGGTATCAAGCTCAATATTGGACACAATTTCAGCAAAATTATCGATAATTGGAAATAACTTATTTATGACAGCTTTAGATTCCAAATCAATAAACCAAGAATGTCTAAGCTTAGATAAGAACCAAATTACTAGGGTGGATATTCTCCACTGATTATTTGCGCCAATAACCTAATACAAACAACCGAATGCATGTAAACCATCAACTTTTAAAGTAAGCACTTAATAGATAATACTCGAAGTTAATTAAAACCCACATTAAAGCTATTTAGTAAGCCTTATTTACCATCAGTGTTAGTTACAGTTTAATTTTTCAGAATTTTAGCATGTTTGACTAAAACTACCAATGTATTCTAAATTGCTTTTGTAACCATTCACAGAAATATTTATCTATTAACTTACTTTGAAATAAACAAACCTTACTTTCAGTCGGAAAATACTTAATTTTTTAGTTGTATAATTTTACTGAACACCTTGTTGAGTAAACGGCAGTGTAACTATATAAGATTGCGTTAAAACAAATGATTTTCAAATTTTATTTTACACCTGTTAATTTTTTAATAACATGATGTTAATGTTGGTTTTAAATATAAACTTTAACCATTAAACAATATTTTAAAAAATTAAACACAAATTAGTCATTAAAAAATCTGTACAACTTGAACTTGATGAATATGTTTACACAGATGTTGACTTCGAAAAATGACTTTCTTTTACTATTTATATATCTAAAATATTGAATTAAGTATGAAGTACTTAATATTTTTTATAAAGGATATTTGGAAATAAATATTTTATTTAGATAAAATAGCGCCTTGATCGTAATGTAAGAGTTTCTGTAAAGTACTAATTTTTTATACCTGTTATCATTAAGCCAAAAATTCAAAGTTTCCGAATTTGTAAAAAAACGTAAATGGCATTTTATAAATTTTAATTTAACAATTGTTTTTTTAATGCACGTCAAGATTTATATCTTTTAAGCTACAAATCACCCGTTACTTTTCGTGCTTAGTTTACTAAAAGATCATTTCAATACAGAAAAATACATCTAAATAATTAACAAATCTTTCAGAAACATTTAAAATTGTAAAAAATTTACTTAAATGTTTATTTAAACCACTTATTAACAAAATACACAATGCTTCTTAAATATGCAATCAATATACCATTAAAACGAGATTGATTTGCGTTACTAAATAGTGAAAAATGTAGACTGTTTAAAAAACCCTGTATAAAATCCCCTATATATAACTTGTACAATTGTTATCAGTAAAATAAATCAAGTATTAGTGAAATGTTTATATATATATATATATATATATATATATATACATCATAAAAAACAAGGTATTAAAATTCAATGGAAAAACTGATCAATGTAAGTACATAAGTTGTGAATAAAAAAACTAGATAAACAAATGTAAACGAAGCACAATATAATTATTATTGTGCCATGCATTAATAAGTATATATATATATATATATATGGACATAATGTTTGCACATTTAAGTAAATAAGCATGTACATAGATATACGCAACCTGAAAAATAATCTTACCCTGACTTTATATATATATATATATATATATATATATATATATTGATAGTATGATTAATCCGTAGCTAAAATATGCAGAATTTTTAAATCACAATACATCCTGTGAAATTCATTGTCATTATTATTACACTTACTAATCATTCATTAAGTAATATAATAATGTAAAGAATGCAAAAGAATGTGAACAATTTTACATACATATACACTTCCGTTATATGCAAAGTTAATAATGAAATATACTAAAACAAACATTTCAAAGAATAATTGAAGTAAATTGTCTAAAATAAAAATTAAAAAAATAAACAACCAGATAATATCTACCAAACACATGACAATTGGGGTATACAATCAACGAACCATTATCAAAATAACGAAACATGTACACAGGATCGAAAAAATAATAAAAACCGTAACAATATAAACGTAAGCACAGAAATATTTTACATGAGGTAATGGAAACAAGGACGTTAGAATCCCTACATTATTTACTCGGTAAATGCCTTAAAATGACGTATCCTCTTTAGATTTCGTTGATTCCACGCAACTTTTAGCAGATTGCATACTTAAAAAACCCGACGCAACTGAATCTGCCATAATTGGTTTGGATGGCCGACTAAACGGAGCCTGAATACTTGTAATATGATTATTTGATAAAGACATGGAGTCCGGCTGGACAGAAGATCCCATTTCTATTTCGAGATTAGTTGAAACGTCGTCAATCAGGTATGAATCTTTGTCCATGGAATTAGGATTGAGGTTTGAACAGGGACTGTGTAGGTCCCGATCTTCGTCATCTTCATCAGTATCATGGCTGACCACCGCACGTTGAACGTCCTTCAATTTAGTTCGGCATCGAATAGAATTTTTCAGAGAAGCCAAATTAGCACCGGTGAAGAGGGTCAACAAATCGTGAAATGCGTTGTTTGATCCACCAATTCTCACAGACGATGTTTGGCAGCCTCCCAACGGTAGTTGTTCTTGTGAACAATTGTTAGTGTGAAACGTGTGCGTAAACATCGATCCAAATGGCCTAGGCAACGAGGTGGAATCGTAGAACATGGCACACGGATCCCAACTAGACTGACTAGTGTTAGATTCGGCGATGAGATTGTTCAGAATTGTTCGAGCTTTAAATGCATCCAATAGTTTATTGCGAACTGCAAAATCCACAATAGCCCGGTAACAAAATACGTATTGAGCCGACACTTGTACACAACCGAAACGTTGCGATCGGATGCGACTTACGGTCAGTGGAATATTGATTTTTTGATCGAGATTTTGTGAATCAATCAACCACTTGTTGCAAATGTCCACTGTCACGTAAGTACCTGTGTAGAAAAAATAAGAAAAAGTTAAGGTAATTGAAATTATTTGTGTGTTAAAAAATGAATACTTGATAAAAGAACAAGTCAACGCAAAAGGTATATTCTGTTATTCAGGTCTGTAAGATCATCGTTCGTTTTGGTTAACAAAGTAATCACCTCTTCATTATTTTCCACATTTATACGTTATATAAAACGATCGACTTCGATGGCTTAATAAAGGTAACAAACGTAGAAGAATAACAAAGTTTCTTGGCTGGAAGACGGCATCCTTGTGACGTCGCAACTGTTTGCAAAGGTTAACGATACCGCCTGATTTTTTGTCAGGGTTATCTCCCTTAGCTCAAGGGCTATATATAATGTAGGTATACCTTAAGATACCTTTTGAGTACCCTGGGTGTATGCTTACACCCACCCGGCAAAGCAGTAGCCCAGTTACAGATGCCTTTCAGCATCTAGTGCAGGATGCACCACGTGGAGGATGAACAGTCAGGAATATCACCATCATTGGAAATTAAGACTTTATAAGCATTACTCAAATCCTGAGGATGATTAGCATCCCATTTTATTATCACATACTAACATTGAACATAACAATCATTTGAACATTTCTATCTGTTAACCATAGAATTAAAAATTTTTCATTAGTTATAAATGGAAAAAACAATTCCAGTTAAAAAGGTTAAATGTTAGAATGTTTTATCAGAAACTCTGATAAAAGTGGAAATTTGGTAAAGCTGAACAAAGGTCTACAACATTCAAACCCGTGTTTACTGGAGTCTAAATCTAATAACCGAGTCATTGTGCACTTAACTACAGTTAATAAACTAAAATACAAAAATAAACTCAAATGTTTGATGCAAAAACTTCAAATAAAGACAATTGAGATACGAGTGGCTGTCGGTAAATTTCAAACGCTTTATTTTTGTTTTAATTAAGCGTAGTTACAGCTTTTTTAGTAAAGTAATTATTCTGCAACAGCTTACACTTTTATCAATGATAATTAATAAATTTTTACAGGACGAAAATATCTATGTTTTGGAGGTTGTCAAATAAATAGCATTCAAATGAAAAATTAACGTCAATTATAAATGAAATTTATATAAAAACTAAATAAAATAATTATGCAACCATAACTTCAAAGAAAAGTTATTCTTGCATTAAAATAGGAATGCGTACGTACATTAACACAAATGGGAGCCAGATAATACTAAATCATAATAAAATAATTTGTGTAAAAAATTAAACAAAAACGATTGGCACTTTAAAATAATACACTGTTTTATTAAGCTAATAAACGTTTGATAACCTAATGTTGAAACTACATTTAAATATTGAGTTAGATAATACAATCGCATTATTATAATTTAAATTATTAAAAATGACGAAACAAATATTTTTTTAATACGTGTTCTTAAAGTAAACACCCTATGTAAACAATCAACTACTAAACGAAATAATAATTTTATTATTATAAAAATAAAATTTTTTATGATTGTTTAATGTAGTATTATTATTTAAAGAAATATTTAATTTGAAGTTGGTAAATAAAGTTGATTATGAAGGTTTTACCAACACGATAAAATAAAATAACAGCATGTAAAATTGTTTGTCAAGTTATGAAAGATAAGGTTTATTTACAAGTATGATGAGTAGTACATAAATATTGAACCATGTATTTTGCAATTATTTCTAATAAAAATATTTGTAAAGTTTTTTTGTTAAAAAAATGTAAAACTATTTTTTCTCAAAAAAACAAAATTTAATGCAAAAATTTATAAAAACAGTGTAATTAGTAATCGTTTAGATAGCACTAAAATTAACAATATTTTTATATATTACTTACTCTGAAATTACAATGTGATGCTTTAGAACATGTAACATTTAATAAAAACAATGCTTTGGTTTATGTTTAAAAAGTTAGCCTAATTTTAAAATAAATACAATTATTTATATAAAGCACAAAATTCTTGAATAGCAAAAAGGTTACATTGTTCAATTTCCTCTAAACAATACAAACCTTAATATAACTGTTTTTTTTTATTATTTTAAAATATAATGCAAAAGGCTTAAAAATAAAAATAATTCATTACGTAATGTAATGTCAACATTAAGTTAAAAAACTGAAGGACCCCTATTTTAAACGCTTAAATGAAATTATGGAAACAAATGTATATTATTTAAAATCTTTAAAATATATAGATTTCAATATATATTTTTATGTAGGTATAGATATTTTATATAATTTATTTTTAAGCAAGTTTTTACGTTTTTAAAAAATGTTTTAGTAAAACGTATGTGCTTAATATAATTAGGTAGTGTTACAAAAACTAATCCATAATACTGCATTGATTTTGACAGCGAACCGTATATATATTTACTGAAAATAATGAAATTTCCATTTGATTAAAAACAGCAAATATAGACTATATTTCCTTTAAAACATTCTATTTACACACACAACAAATAAATACAAAATTAATAGAACTAAAATAATATTTAGTATCAGAACAAACTCACCCGTACGCCCAATTCCAGCACTGCAATGAACAATTATTGGTGGCGGTGGAATTTCCTGATCTAAGCACGACTGATAACCCAAATGTTTAATCATGCTCAAATAATTCGTTTGAACAGATTGAAGTAAATCCAACAGTCCATCCGTCGTCTCCGGAGTCCCGTGATCGGGCCATGAAAAAAATGCATAATGTTCCATTTCACGGCATTCATTTGTCTAAGATATTTAGGGAATTAAAAGAAAAATGCAGTAGTAATCTAATTATTTTTTTAATGAAAATACATTTTAGAGCACCAACACTAAAACAATCCGTTGTAAATCTTATTCTTATAACAAAAAGTTTAAAAAAAACTTGTGGAAAAAATGGCATTAAAAAAGAACACATAAATAAATTAACAATTGATGTATTAAAGTTCGATTGAAAAGCAGAATTCCGAACATTAACAAATATTTACAATTTCTAGTAATTACAACCATAAAACAATTAGTTCAAAAAAGTTATTATTTAACTAAAATATCTCTACCAATCACGTAACTTAAAGAATTCAGCTTTATTATACACCATACAATACCGTACAATAAATAACAATGACTTATTGATCAGTACTTTAGTAAATATACACATACATAAACTCCACTCAGAGAAGATTAGAAATGAACCAATCTAGTCAACCCTAAGCCTAGATAGAGGAGGGTTTGAGCGCAAGGCCTCTGTAAAAATCTGCATTGCTATAGAAACAATAAAAAGACGTCATACTGGCCAATAACACAAATAGATGATAACAAAATACAGATGACAGGGTTGAGTAAAAGCCTCAAAGAAACGTGGAATATATGCACATTTCTTCGTAGTAAACAGCTAGAACAAGTTCTTTAAGAAATGAAAAGATATAATGCAGATATTTTGAATGATAGCAAAATGCGAAGAAAAGGTCCAAAATGTTTACAAGTGAATAAGCATCAGACATGAAGTAGCTTCTATTAATGGAACTGGTATTGTATTGGGTAAAAACGCAGCTAAAACTATAATTGGATGGAAGCCCGTCGACGATCGTACCATTTTAACTAGATTTAACACAAGATTTCCAAAAGTAACAATCGTGCATGTGTGTGCTCCTACTTAGGTTAATGACAAGACTCAAAAAGAAGTCTTTTACGATCCATTATAAATTTTTTTGGATAATTTTACCAGAAGAAACATTAAAATATTAATCGGGGATTTCAATAGGTTGGTAACACATTTTTTCTCGCAAAAAGATACACAAAGCAACGTGTTTCTCCAGGCGGAAATACAATAAACAAATTGACTACAATTGTATTAGTATAGAATGGCGATATTCCTTGCAAGAGGTATGTGTATTTCGTGGTGCAGATGTAGGTTGTGATCACAATCTTGTTGTAAGAAAATTTCATTTAAAATAAATCAGAATAGAAACCACAAAAAACTACATCCAATGTCGTGTGAGAAACTTAAGCAGCCAAATATCTCAGACCGATTAATCACCGGTTAGAAAATAAATTCCCAAATCTAAGAGAAGTAGAAAAGTCAATTGTTTCAAGCAACAATTACAGACTGTGCAGTACACAAGGTGACTCTACTAAAAAACAACAGATTTCAACAGTCTCATGGAATCTAGTTAATCTCAGAAAAAACGTAATTAGTAATTAATAAGAGATATCAATTTAACAATCCTGTTATTTGAAACATACTCGATAATAAGTATAGAACCTTAGATAAACAGGTCAAGGAAAAATACTGCAATAACAGGAATAAATGATTTGAAAGCAAATACAAAGAAATATATACAGCAGCGGCAAAAGACGATTCCAAAACTCTGTATAAAATTGTAAAACAACTGTCGGGAGTTAGAAGAAACACCAATATTTTAATTAAAGGAAAAGATAGTTGTCTAATTTTAACAGATGATGAGTAATCATCCAGGTGGGTAGAGCATTTTAAAAAGTACTTATTCAGCCCACGCCGAATACCCTCATAGATTTTGATAACGATGAAGATATTTATGGGATATAAAAACTGGAAATTTGTTTTGATGACATTTCTGTAACTAAGGTGATCCATGCAATTTGAACGTTAAAAAATAATAAAGCAGAACGATTTTGAAAAGTAATATCAGATACATGCGAACTTCCTCCTTTATTTAATATTATTTGGCATAATAAACAAGTTCCATATGATTGAAGGGAAGGACTAATTGTTACTCCGCCTAAGAAAGAAAGCCTGAACGATTGCAACAATTGGTGCGGAATATCCCTATTCTATATTCGTGGTAAGGTGTTTTGCGAAGTAATTTTAAACCGCCTAAGTAACCCGGTAAACAAACATCATTCATTCATTTTTGTTCGTGACGTGGTTATTTGTCAAAATGTATAAATATAGAACAAAATTGTTGCCCCAAGCAACACAGTGCACATTAGATTTTTTGGAATACGTATATATATGTACTAAAATCAAACTGTCAAAAAACTACAATGACTGTTTTTATTCGAATGGTGTTAATTTATTATATACAGCACAAATAAAAAAATTACTTAGCTTGATCTAAACATCAATTTATTATTAGTCGATAAGCAAATATAACCATTAAGCAAATTCTTGCAAAAACGTAGTTCTTCAACTAAAATTTTCTAGTAATCACAATTTAAAAAAAGAACTGTTTTTTATGAAATATAGAATATTGTTGTCAGTAACGGTTATAATTACCGCAATATACATTATTAATAAAAAAATGTACATTAAATGTTCATAACTAAAAGGTTAATTAAAATCATCAACATCAAACGTTAAAGAAAATACAAAATATACGGATTTTTAGTTATCACATAGTTTCTTGTATTATATAATAAAAAATACATAGCAATCAATGCTGGCTCAGGTAGTCAATGTAATTTTGTATGAGCTCATTTTCAACAAAAAACTAAGTTTAAAATTTAGATATGCTTATAGATTTTGTTACAAAATACTAAATAAATAAATAAACGATGACAGTGGCAACGTCAGAAAAATGGCTTTTTTATTGAAGCCCATGTAATGCTTAGCTTAAAATTCTGAAGTATACGAGGTGGATTTAGACAAAGTTGATGTAAACGTTTTAAAAAATTCATGTAAGACATTGTTCGAAAAATGTGATTCTCGTGTGAGTGCATTGGAGTTCAACTGCTAACATTAAAATAAAAATACCACTGTTTGCAGTATTTGGTATAATTCGCTATACCATCGCCATTTTATGATTTTTACTAACTTCTTAGAGTTTCAAAACTAATCAGTAAAATGAATTATTCCGTGCAAGTTCATTTTAACAACAAAAAGAGGAAAATAATTAATGAGTACTTTTTATCTATTTCCATTTAAAATATTGGATTACCAAAAGGCCATAACAAAATAGCGAGGTTTTTATAGTATCAATAATAACCGAATTATTACATATTTTCTTCAAATGCTTGTAAAAAATAGGATCCCAACACATACATTACACAATTCTAAAATTAATCAGATAAGTTAGCTAATAAAGCATTTGGTTAAAACAACCAATAACTGGTTTATATTATCAATCCAATATTTGTACAATAAAACTCCAATTATCTGATTTATATAAATTACTGATCTCAGTTGTTCAGGTTGGAAGATGTATGGACAAAAACACCTAATTTATTTCGATGCTACTTAATATTTCCTATTATGTTCACATCACAAATAATTATTTCTCAAAATCAATGTTTTTGAGTATTGTAAACCACTCGCCTTTATGGAGTACTAATAATTCCAAGGATTTGAGTAATTCTTGTAGCCTCAACTGTTGTGCATTCTCAACTCTGACTAACATAAATCACAGACTAAGTGTAGAGGGGTATGACAGCTTTCACCTTGACGGATAGGTACACCCAGGGTACTTCAAGGTATCTTAGAGAATATTAATACCATATGTAGCTTTTGTGAATAGTGCCACCGTTACAACGTCGTATAATAACCAAGAAACTTCATTACTTTCTCTGTTCAAGATGTTCTGCTTCTTCTAAAAAAATAACGATACTAATCATAAGCCAAAACTCACTGGTAAATGCTTTAACCGCAAAGTACTCGTCACAAAATGTTGATTAGATTCGGACTTGACATTTTCCACTTCAAAATCCGGATCATTATGACTGGATTTATCAGAATGGCTTTTGATATCTCCAGAAAAGCGAATAGATCCGGGATGACCCGAAGTAAAATACAGTTTCTGTTTGACTGTTTCAGGCCAATAAGGATAACATTTAGATCGATCGGCTTCAAAAATTCTGCCAAAAATACAAAACAAAATAGCGATCGGTGTGATAATGAAAGGCGTCACCTCACATAAATATAAGTCCAAATCTGATTGCATCAGATTTAGATTCCATTGCTAATCGTATTAATCGTAAAAATTTTAAATCCAAAATCCCTTGTTAAAACTCAAAGCTTCAACGCTCAGATCCCGGTAAACCATAAATCTGATATGTAAGTAGGATACCGCACCAGAAATATAAACCGATTCTATAATTGGTTAAAAACTAAATTTGAAAATTTGAAAATATTACCCTTAAAAAATTACCTTGATTTTTACTAAAAATACTGTTTTGTTTTAAATTTAAGTTAAAAATTAATATTTGCACAAAAATTGAAATTAAAAATGTAGTATATCTTATTAAAACAATTTAAAAATTACCTTATTATTTTTTTGAAATAGTGGATAGTTTTTAAAAAATATTAAAAACTTCTTTGTTTGTTAAAAACTTACTGTAACTTAAGAACAATAAAATACACTAGTTTTTTAAAGTTATGAAATATAATTAAAATGAATTTAGTCATTTAATAGTAATGAGAAGTTGAAATTATATGTTTTAATTTATTAATTACAGAAAGTTTAGTCAATTTTTTATTAGTTTGAATAAAATTAAACAATTTCATAATTTCTGGCACTTTGTTTTATAGCTAATAAAATACTGACTTAATCAATACGAAAAATGTCAAATTTTATATAAAAACGGTTAAAAGGTAAATATAATTTGGGAACTTTATAAGATAAACGTGACTGGGGTGTAGAAAATTTAGTAATTGAATTATCTTCCAAATCGTCTACAAATGGAATAAACGCATCTACAAACAAAACGTATTATCATTTTATTATTGAAAAATTAAATTTAAAAGAAGTAAACAATGAAAATTCATAGTATTGGATTGTAAGGAAATACATCAAACTGTCCGATATGGTTTAAAATGTGACATAAAAGATGTTCCATTTAGCCGCACACAAAGATTGAGACCATTGTAGCTAAAAAGTATGAACGTTATTTTCTATACTTTTAGAAGATAAACTCCGAAATGTATGTGTGGTTATTTACGAATCTTAGACTCAACATTTCAGAGTTGTGTGTTCATTTTTCTGGAGATGACAAACATTTTGCAGGAAAAGTTGTTTATCTGTCCTGTGCTAACAGATATCTGGGGGTACAAAAATCGATCCATGCTAACAACATTTTAAACAATAAAAAATTTATCAACATTAAAAAAATATTATTTTAGTTATATCTTTAGCAAAATGCCTCGGAGTATCGAATTTTTATTCAAAAGAATGCTCCAGTGTACATATCGGAATTGGTAATGTGTTTTTCAGTATAACTTACAATTTGTTATATGTCTAACCTTTCTAGACAGCACATAATTAATAAACAAAAAGATGAGCCTTCGTAAATTTTCCTTTCTAGACCCTCAATTTAAACTTTTTTTATTTTTTCAAACGGTAAGTTAACCGCTTGTGTAGAGATAATCATTTGTGTTATAAAAAATCACATTTCACAAGATTACACTAGTACGATAATAGACTCATATCCAATTTGGATGGCAAAAGTTATTAAAAAAACACTTAAATTATTAAAATTATAAACTTTGTAATTTTTACTTTATACATTCATGTATTTTATTTAATAAATCAAGTGTGGTTGTTTTATAAATGCTGATGTTATAATTAAAAATTATTTTTGCGAATAATATTTTAATAGATTTTGCTACATTTTTAGCGAAGGTTTGTATTAATAAGAGTTATATATATATATATATATATAACAAACAGCTACGTACTTTGTGATCATAACAACTACCGGGCTGTGATAATCCCAAATCATTTGCCAGTAGTCACCTACAGTTTCGGCTAAAGGACCTGAAAAAAATAAAAATTTTGATTATTAGTAAATTGTTAATGCATTACCAATAGTACTTTTAAAACAAGGTAATAATTATAGACAACGTTGAAAGTTGAATGATAAAATGTTCATACCATTAGATAAATAATATTAAACTATGTATTAGGTAAAATAATTAAGCATATTACCAATTATGCTTCAATACTCTTGTACTATATACACAAGACAACCGGTATGTGTAATAAACGTAAAAATAGTAATTAAATTTTTTAAATGCACGACAAAATGTTTACAACGGCGCCAGTTACAGTTTTAAGTCCCTTAAACATCGAACGTTTCAGCCCAACCTCAAGTTTTCTAAATTTTCATTAGTCGTAACACTGACAAATGAGCCTGAATTATTTCTATTGGTAAACGTAAAATATAAAAAATGAATATTAACGACTTAAGCTTAACTGTTTAATTTTTAATAAATTGTTTGGTTCACAGTATTTTCACTGATCTTCACTGTGCATCTCTATAATTAATGTAAAATCAACCCATTAAAAAATATAAACGCAATTACGCATAACCACTTGAACACAAAGATTATAAAATAATCTTTTGTTTAGTTTCGATAAAATATAATAAATATAGTACTTACCCTGAGTACAAATAAATGCATTTTTTTGTCTATAACCGTCAACCCAATTAGCGTGAATGTAACTGACAACAAGCGATGTGTTGACAGACAACGGTGCTGATTGGGTACGGTGCAATCTGGAATTATTGATTGTTTCAACTCCTTGAAGGACGAAATTGTTATGTTGATTGAATTTTCTTTCCATTGTGGATTCGTTGTCCAAACCAACGGTTGAGTTGTTACCAGGTGATAATAAATTATTAGACAAAGGTCGAAGAAAAACTCGAGTTGAATCGTTGCAAATTACATCACAGTAGCGATTTTTGTTACAATTAAGTGCATGTCTGTAAATGAAAAAACGTGTAATTCATAAGACAAAATGTTTTGATTGTACAAAATAAGTCATTATATATCAAATAAAATCAAAAGCTAACCCGCAAATTTTTTCCGTCTAGAAAACCAACACTTACAAAAATAATATTCCAATAACTAAAACATTTTAGGTAATCATATAACCAAAAAACTCAGTTTAATCACACAATATACAATAATATATGATAAATAAAATAAAATAATAACTTTAATGACACGTTATTATTAATAAAAAGCATTTACATAAAACATTAACTGGTTTATAATCGGAAATTGAGTAAAATTACTAGCATAAGACTTAACGTCAAAAAGTAAAGAAAATGCAAAGTACTACCATTTCAAAAATTACCGCAAAAATTTATAAGAGTATCAAATCTAAATTAATTTATGTCAGACTGTTTTTTGGTAAAAAAAAATTTAGAATTAAAAATAATGTAAACTACTTAATAGTTATTTTATATTTACTTAGAAATATTTATTTAAAAAAGCTGAGTCCGTCAAAATACCATATTTTAAAAGCTACTACTATATAAATGCGAATGAAAAGTTAAAGTTGCGTAATTTTTATAATAATTAGTTAAAATGCACATTCAACTCTAACCTAGTTGTAATGTCATAATTATCAAGCGGTACAGCGCTCAATTTAGACCTCGGTGGGTATGGCTTCAGATCCCACCACCGGCACTAAAATGCGGGCCCACATTCGGCCTCGCTAAAATGTCCACTGCTGAAAGATGTTTCTTGTAAAATATTCAAAGTAATAAACATCTGAAGAATTAACAAAAAATAAAATAATAATAATAATAATAATGTGATTATTCCAATTTTTATAAATAAAAATATTAAAAATAACTTTTAAACATTTTTAAACAAATCGAACTATTTATTTTTGTTTAACCTTGAGATTCCACTCATCCTGCTTTCTGTCCGCATTGTTTGTAAAATGGAAGATAGTGATAAAAAACGTTTCCATCATAATGACAAGAATTAAAAAGAATTAAAAAATAAAGGATTTTCACTCAAAAAATCGGCCAAATTATACAGACAGGACAATGCTCCATGTCATACGTCCAAAAAGGTAACGTCATATTTATCTAAGTACACTTTATTTGTTTTCATTTACATTTAGACAGTAGATGAGCTAAAATTTTAAAAAATGTCCTTTGTTCAATTACTACCTAACAGCCCGGACATCAATACTATTGGAAACTTTTTCAGTATGCTAAAGCGTAACATCAATAAACATACTGAAATTGACGATTTATGTGAAAGCATTCGGTTTGTTGTTCAATATGAAATGAAACAAAAACATATCAACACTCTCATCGACAACATTCCAAAACGCCTGCATCAGGTTGTTCAAAAGAAAGGCGATCACACAGGTTATTGAATTTCTCGAACTTTGTAGTACCCTTAACCATTTGGTAACTAAAAAATTTGCATGTGATCCGTCTATTATTAATATTTGACGTTATAAATCATGTTAATTATTTTATTCTATTTTCGATTTTGCACCAGTTGATATTTTATACAACTTTTTGTTACTTACAATGTATATATATCCATTGTACTTTTTTAAATTACTATATAATATTGTATTCTTTAATTGAAGTAACGTTTCTCTTGTACGTTGTGTAGTTGCTAGAGAGGTTTTAATTAAATAATCCCTTTTTGCGGTAATTGTTGTGACAGCAGTATACCTAATTTTTTGGTTACTAAATAGTTCCTTGTATAATTCACCACAAAATATTAAGTAGGGAATATAATGTCCAGTTTTGTAACCACATGGTTAGATGTTTCAGAATACTGTTGGTTAAAATGTTCATGTAGTCTTAAGTAATTTCAATTTTAATAAAAAGTCCATTTAGAAGTGTTTAAATTTTATATACTAATAGATGTTTGTTCTATTGTATAAAAAACAAAATTATTATTATTAATATTATAACTATTTTTTTCTTTAACCTATGTGGTTTAAATTAAACTTTTCAAGTCCACTAAATTAATGTTAATCAAATTGAAGTTAATTTTGTAAAAATGAAATAAAGAACTGTATTTTGTAAACAATTATAACAGGTATAAATAGCATAGTATAAATAGCATTTTAGCCTTAAAAATACAAGTTTAAAAATAAAAATACTACTGCTCAAATTGATTGCTATAATTCGCTACAAAAAAAAACACATTGTTTTTCAGTTTTTTAACCGCTAAATGTTGACTACATACAATACCCTATCTTAGTGCCGGGGTGGTCCAGCAGTACAGCGCTCGATTTGGACCTGGGTTGGCATGAGTTCAATCCCACCACCAGCCCACATTCGGCTTCGCTAAAATGCCCATTGCTGAAAGATATTTCCCGTAAAACATTTAAAGTAGCAAATATAAATAAAAAATTTAATTTAATTTTAAAAAAACATGATCCCTTAATAAACAAAATTAATTTGGCATTTTGCCCTTTAGCAAATGAAACATACTTCTAGCATTTTCCTTGTATAATAAAAAATTAGTGATCACATTAAAATGTCAAATCATATTATCTAAATATATATATAAATGTTTATTAATCATTATTATAGTCAGCTTAAAAATATAGTGTATTTTTTAAAGTTTTACAATATTTTCTTAAGCAAAGAAAACTAATATTTTTTGCATGTTTTTACAAAAAATCTAGATTATGTAAAAAGTAATACCATTTGTAACATGATACTAAATTCATACTCTAAATTTTACAAAAAGATCAATTTTCAACTTAATTTTAAATAAAGCTTATGTAATTTTTGTCTGCACTATTTTATTAAAGTGCCGGTTAGCAAACTTAGTTATAATTTTAATATTGATATATTAATATAACTAATTAAAATAAACTTATTTAAAATAAACTAGTTATTTTTTAAATTTTAGTTTTCATTTTTATTATAAGGTAATTACAACGTTAAATTTTGTGTTTAATAAATATAAATTTAGAATATAAAAATATTTTTTTAAAGTGATATTAAGTACGACTTAATAATTTGTTTTTTGTTTAAAAATATATAAATTGCATTTAGTAATTCCATTTATATAAATACTGTTATCAAAGTATGACATCCTCAAAATTTCGGAAATTTTTAAACAACTATTTCTCATTACAAATGTAGAGTACTCTACATAATTTATTACCATTTTCAGTTAATATATATTTTAAATAAATATAAACAAAACCAGCCGATAAAAAATTCGCTTGTAATATTTTCTCTCGGACTCACTTTTAAGATAATAATAATTCTGAATAATAATTTCAGTAATGCTTATAAACTCTCAATTTCAAATGATAGTGATATTCCTGACTAGACTAGGTGTTCTGAAATAGGTAGACCAACACATCAAAATCCGGGTGCAAAGCGATGTAACTGTGATTCCGTCTAGGTAGATGGATGCAAGCATTTACCGGGGGTACATAAACGGTATCTTAAGGTATACATAACTACATGTAGCCCTTGAGCTAAGAGGGACAAAAAATAGGAGACACGTCAATCTTTGCAAACAGTGGCCCCACAAAAATGTCGTCTACCAACCAAGAAACTGTTATACTTCTACATACTTTAACATTAATATCTAGACAGACGTAATAAATAAAACAAGGTGATTTATATACTAAATTTAATGAATATAAAACCTATCATATATGACAAGTACAAGTAATGAAAAAACCAATAACTCTTCATAGAAAAAGTGAAGTGGGAATAGTGCTTAATTATGGCCTAGTCAATTACAAAACCAAACCGATTATTATTGTTATTTGTTGAAACACTTCATTCGAAGTAGAGCCAAGACATATAAATACGACATTTTAAAAATACCATTTGTAATATTAATTAACCTCTAAATCAATGCTGTCATAGTACTAGTTAAATCAACATCACAATATTTTCAAATTCTTCATAATGCAGTTGTAGGATAGATGGCTAGAGTAATAGACTCGAAACTGAGTGAGTTCCTGCACTGACACTTAATGCGAGTCATCGTTTGGTCTCACTAAATAGCCACTTGCTAAAAAATGTTTCCTGTAAACATTAAAGCAATAAAAACTTTTCATTAGCACTCATCCAAAAATTCACTTTTTAAAAAGACCAACAAATAATTGGTTAGGAATTCATATAATATAGGCCTTCCTTTCCCCAATCTTACACAAAATCGCCGTACCAGTTAGTCATGTCTACTCACTTGAAAGCCAAACGAGTATCTTCGTTCCTAATTTTGACCAAAGCTGCATATTCTTCATTCAAACCGCCTAAACCAGAAAGTTCAATGTGATCCAACAATTCGTTAGGGTTACGCCAATGTTTATCCATGTCAATCGAAATAAAGTCATCCCCCTCCTCCTCATCATCATCATCATCATCATCATCATCATTCGAACCGTCATATTTGTCCACTTCTCCTGGTTCAAAGATGTCTGCCTCGTTCAAACCGTCATCTTCGTCGCTTGTATTGTGGCCACTCATTTCAATCATATTTGCATCGATTTCATCAATCAGTTTTTGTTTCTCTATATCATCAGTCAAATCGACAGCAATGTCATTGTAAATCCTTGTTGTGTTTATTGTTAGTTGTGATGGCGGAGCGTTGATTGACAACTTGGACTGGGTTTGGAATGATGCAGATGATCTTTGGTGTATAGATTCACCTTGCAAACGACCAACAGCCCATGAAGGAATGGTTGCATTTAAATGGCTGGAGAGTGCAGACAGGAATGGAATTTTCAAACAACCTGAATCGTAAATTCACAAATTAGGAATTTTAATCTTTTATATATAATGTACGACTCAAAATACAATAGTTGACCGTGGAGGCTTTGATAAAACGTCAACTTTTCCATTTTTCTTTTACTTTAAAGTAATTTGTTTTAATAAACATATAATGAACAATAAAATAACCATTTATAAAAGCAAAAATACTTACTTTTTTGTCATATTTTAACAATCACTATTCAAATGATTGTTCGGTTATAGTTACAATTAAAATTAGTATAAAAATAAAATAAATTAGCTAAAATATTTTTTCTAATGTTTAAGTAAATAAACATACGTGCACCGCATACACTTAATTCACAATAAATTATATATATATATATATATACTACCATTTCAAAAATTAACGCTCCTGGTTGACTCGAAAACCTAGTAAATTTATTATACTAATATAACATTTCTAAAAACTTATAAGAGTATCATATCTAAATTAATCTGTTATGCCCAATCGTTTTTTCGTAAAAATAAATATTCAGAATTAAAAATAATGTCAAGTACTTAATTGAGAATGTTATGTACCACAACAGGTCTACCCTTGCCCAACGTAAAAACAGCTAAAGCAATGTTCTTCACCTCCCATTGTATCTACCAGTTCACTTGCAGTTGCGGTGACAAATATATTGGTCGGACAACTCGTCGCTTATCTGAACGGGCCAAAGAACACATTCCCAAGTGGATCGATAAAGAGTCCAATTCAAATGAACGTTGGTGCACTTCGTCAATAATACGTCACTTGGTTCAAACAAAACATCGAGTGAACTTTAATGATTGCTTTAAAGTGTTGATAACTACTCAAACTGTTAATATGTTAAAAACACTTGAATCTGTGTACATCCACACATTAAAACCTATCTTGTGTGCACAAAAACAATTTGTAACTTCATTAAATTTAGTGTGGACTTAACATATGCATGTTGCATATGTGTATGTATGTATGTATAGTTATAAATGTTAAGTTAATTACATCATATAATTTTATATATATATATATATATATATATATATATACTGATTCTTATATGTTTGTGACTGAAGAGAATATACGAAATGAATTCACAGTTTACGTCTTTTATTATTTTTGTTTGGAAGTACTTAATAGTTACTTTATATACACTTAGAAATATTTATTTAAAAAGGCTGAATCAACCAAAATAGAATATTTAAAAAGCTACTTCTATACAAACGTGGATAATAAGTTAAAGTTACATAATTTTTATAATGATATTTTGTGTGCTTAATTTCATTAAAAATGAACAATGATCAACCGTTAAAATTGATGTTAAATGCACATTCCACTCTGACCTAATTGTGATGTTATAATAATTAACAAAATAAACATATAATTATATATATATAATAAAGATAACTTTTTAAAGATTTTAAATTAAAATTTTAAAACAAATCGTAAATAATACGTTTAACCTTGAGATTTCGCTCATCCGCTAATTTTGCTTTCTGATTGCATTGTTTATGAAATGGACAGTAGTGATTAAAAAAATGTTTTCATCTCACCGAAAAAAAATATCGTGTCATTAAATAATTAAAAAATAAAAGATTTTCACCCAAAAAGTAGCGAATTCATATAGAGTTAATCTATCAACAGTTTATCGAATTATTCATAGTCAAAAATTACGAAATTATGATAATGTTAGAAGAAAACGTGTAACAAGCATCACAGATGATCAGAAAATCGTTATAGAATTAATAAATTTATAATAAACCTATTTCAGAAACCAAAAGAAATAGTTAAAACAATTTTACTTATTCTATAATCAGAAACAGTACAACATAATCTGGTTAAACGCTTCAATCACCAAAGGTAAAGCCATTTATTACTAAAAAACAAAAAGAAAATGAATCTATCCTTTTGCAAACTATGGAGTGAACGACACCTTTGTTATTGGCATTCCATATACTTTGCTAATGAAACAATGATTCAAAACGAACCATTTGGCTACAAAAACAAAGTGTTAAGTGGGTCCAGATTTCAAAAACATTTACTCCCGGTTGTTAGAAAGGAAGCCCACCCTTGACAAGTAATGTGTTGGTTTGATATTAAGTATAATCAACCTATCAAATGGAGAATCATATATGGTACCTTAAATAGTGAAACATTTGTTTTATTTATAAAGGATGTTTATCATTATGAAATGCAGCACACTTACACCAAGGTTACTACTGTTTTTCAGGACAATGCTCCATGTCATACGTCCAAAAAGGTAACGTCATATTTATCTAAGTACACTTTATTTGTTTTACATTTACATTTAGACAGTAGATGAGCTAAAATTTTAAAAAATGTCCTTTGTTCAATTACTACCTAACAGCCCGGACATCAATACTATTGGAAACTTTTTCAGTATGCTAAAGCGTAACATCAATAAACATACTGAAATTGACGATTTATGTGAAAGCATTCGGTTTGTTGTTCAATATGAAATGAAACAAAAACATATCAACACTCTCATCGACAACATTCCAAAACGCCTGCATCAGGTTGTTCAAAAGAAAGGCGATCACACAGGTTATTGAATTTCTCGAACTTTGTAGTACCCTTAACCATTTGGTAACTAAAAAATTTGCATGTGATCCGTCTATTATTAATATTTGACGTTATAAATCATGTTAATTATTTTATTCTATTTTCGATTTTGCACCAGTTGATATTTTATACAACTTTTTGTTACTTACAATGTATATATATCCATTGTACTTTTTTAAATTACTATATAATATTGTATTCTTTAATTGAAGTAACGTTTCTCTTGTACGTTGTGTAGTTGCTAGAGAGGTTTTAATTAAATAATCCCTTTTTGCGGTAATTGTTGTGACAGCAGTATACCTAATTTTTTGGTTACTAAATAGTTCCTTGTATAATTCACCACAAAATATTAAGTAGGGAATATAATGTCCAGTTTTGTAACCACATGGTTAGATGTTTCAGAATACTGTTGGTTAAAATGTTCATGTAGTCTTAAGTAATTTCAATTTTAATAAAAAGTCCATTTAGAAGTGTTTAAATTTTGATATACTAATAGATGTTTGTTCTATTGTATAAAAAACAAAATTATTATTATTAATATTATAACTATTTTTTTCTTTAACCTATGTTGTTTAAATTAAAGTATATTGTTCTCAAATAATTTTAATTGCTAAAATAAAACAGTATATTATAACTTTCCTTTAATTCAGAAGCATGCAAGAAGTTTCATATTTAGTTACATAAGCACTCAAACTTTGTCGTTTTAAAAGACCATCCAAGTTCTGAAATTGTAGCTTCACGTACTCCATCAAGGAAATAATACTTTTATTATAGTAAAAATAGCATTTAATTAATTAATTAAAGTAAAAGCAACATTAAATTAATATTTTAAACATTTTATATTATATATTTAGAAAAGGAATAAATTCAACCAATTTTAAATTAAAGAAAGCATTCAAGAATGCTACACTAACATCTAAAAATAGAAAATAATATATACAATTTTTTTTAAATCCATAAAAGCTATCTACAATTATTTCGAGAACCAGAAATTTGTTAAAACTTTTAAAGAAATATATAAATCAACGTAATGCGTTCGACTACTTGGTAGTTAATAAAAATAATTCTCTAGTTTATGCCAAAAACTCTTTATACTTTTGAAATCAACTTTTTTTATGAACGCATAGACTGCACATTAGTTGACTAGAAAAAAGTTATCAATAAACGATTTCTTGCAGACTTTAATATTATTAAACATGGCAGCAAACACAGTTAGTAACGTGACCACCTCTTCATTAGCTTTCGTTTCGCATAGTGCTTCAAATAATTTTCTTGCATTGTTCACAATTTTAAAGACATGCAAAGATAGTTGTGTCCATCAACTTTGTTCCCACAATGTTAAGGCCAAAATAATGTCAAGATCATCCCAAATAGCATCCGTCCAAGTACGTTTCTGACTATATTTCTTTCTTTCCCAATCGGCGTTTAGGAAAACCAAAGTAGAGGTACGTGGGGTAATATTACAATTTCTACGGTAAATGTATCTAAAATAGCGCAATCTCCCTTGTTGCATTATCGATGACGAAAAATTATAAAATCAGAAGTAATTATAAATGTAATGATTGATTGTATTCATTATCCAATTGTATGATTAGAATGATACACAGTTATATATATATATATATATATATATATATATATATATATATATATATATATATATATATATATATATGAAATATATGAAATATATTCCTTCACATCTATTAAACTGCGTAATTTCTGAGACAGTAAGGGTTCGGGTTTCTGTCTTATATAGAAGTACTGTAAAAACCAGTAAATAGAAAATATTTATGCTAGTGTTCGGATTAATATTTTTCATCTTTAAAATAATTTTGCAAGCTTTCTGGACGCAGCACCAATATCAGAAGAAATTCAAAAATTTACTCCATTAAACAATCCATCATTGGAGGCAATTAAAAAGTCCAGATACATAAACATTGGGAAGTAGAAAATCACTTAGCTAAAGCTTTGCATCAGAAAACTGGGACAATATTATAGCATTTTTCAGATTAATCTTGAAACCATAATCGCCAGGTAATTTAACTAGGAAATCTAATGTACACTAGATTTCAACTTCGTTCTCAGCTAGAACATTACGACCGTATTTTCAATCGAAATATAAACGTTATTCAAAGAAATATATCTACAATTGAGGATACTTTGGCAAATGTAGCATTAAATGCATAGTTAAACAAATGTAAAACAAACGCATTGTCTTAGCGGACTTTGTAGTTGATCTGTTGCGAACATGAATTGCAACAATTGCGTTCTCATTTATCCTCTCAAATTCGATTCACATTTGTAATTAAAGACATTTTTAATTACCATAAACAAATAAATAGTATAGTTGTTTATTTAAATATTACAAATTCCTATTTCTCGTATTCTGTCTAGCTTAGATTTTAATGATAATCTTAATAAAAAAACGTATTATTTTGTTAACAAATATTATTAGTACTTTTGAAATATTGTCTATAGAATGTTTCAGCAAAACTTAGAAGTACCGACTACAATTCAGTAATCTTAAAAGCGAATCATTCATGTTGCGTTACTTGGAAATCACGTCGGTCGTTTATTATAGTTAAGTTAAAATAACTTCATAGATTTTTAAAAAGTGAATGTGATTTTTAATATGGTAATATTCATTGTATACTATTATATTCATAACTAAGACAAAAAAGTGGATACATTAATAGCAGTAAAATCTTCGCATAAATTAGTAGTGCAATAGTTGCAATATTAGTTACATTATATGATAAATAATTGTGCTAAAAGTTATGATCAAGTAGTACTTTTAACCAACCCTTTTAAATGCTCAATCGTAAAAATAAAACTTAGCTTGTAACCTGTTTTAGGCATTCATGAATAAAAAATTTTATCATTCAATACAAAAAAGGAAAACAACAATTACAACTCAAACTTTTTTCAAAGTGGAAAAAGAAAAAAGCTACTCCGTAAAATAAAATACCGATTTCCAGTTGTTACCTATATTCATTACAACTTACAACACAGTTTACAATGCTGTTATAAAAGTTTATCTATTTCAAAAAACACGAACTCTAAAATGTTCAAAGCTAAATAATAAAACCATCCAACTTCATTCTTCATTCAATAAATTAACTCAAACAAAATTAACAGGCTTTTAAAATAAAAAATATAGCCCCTACCATTAGCCATATTCTGATCACCAATTTCATCTTGAGCAAGTGGAGCAATTCGATTATTCGAGGATAAACCACGTTCCAAACCACCAAACCTTTCGTCATGCTGACATGTAGTGGACTGGTCCACAGTCAAACTGAGATTGGTCGAATGCGCACTAAAGGCAGAAGGACCGGTTGATCCGGTAGAAAAACCTTGTGAAAAAAAGGTTGTGGACGAACAAGAAACAGGAGGGTGGATTCCGACCGAAGAAGCATGATGACTCATTTCATCATCCAAGTGCGGCGGTACTTGGTCTGCAGTGGGGGTCGTAGATTCAATGGTGATAGGAGATAAGGCACCTTCGCTATTGCCCATATCGCTATGAGTGGAAATGGTATTTACGGTTGACGGCCGAACCGAATAAGTGCACAAAGCGGAGCCGGATGGACCTAGGCTAGTTTGAATGACGTTTTTCATTAATTGTAGGCGTTTATCCATACTGGGCGGAGTGGATGTGCTTGCGTGATCCAAACTGGTCATTAATTGTAAATTCTGTTTGAGGCCTGATGAGTTCGCCAAGTTACAGGACAAAGGAAAAGACTGAAAAATATATATGCAAATAATGAGAATTATTACATTCTATTTATTATTCTCTCGGTTTAATATCTAAGTGTTCTACGAAAAACATTTTTCACTAGACTGACATTTAGCGCAGCCAAACGAGAGCGCCATTAAATATTAGTGGTGCAAAAAATATCCCCTCTAACAGTTTTTTATGATTTTATTAACAAAAAGTTAAAACAATTGTTGAATGTCAATTAGGCTTTAAAATAAAGATATGTAAACGCTTTTTACTATATTAAATTTAATCGAAATGTATTTTGTCCTATTGATCATGGTATGTAATTGATTTTGTAAGGATTATAACCTCGAATATATAAATCAGTTAGCCGCGGTTAACCATCCTGGTAGAAAAACAAACAGTTTTTTTAAAATAGTCTTTCAAGGCTTCTGTAGTTCATAAAAAAAATAGCTCAAAAAGGGATTGGTTGCTGTAAGAGTTTTGAAATAAAGTTAAACAATATGTGCAAATTAGTGACAGTTTAATGATTAAAAGTATATTTCAATCACAAACTTTAGTGGTGTTTGGTAAAACCGATTAATATTACAATAAGTTTTAAAAAAAATCATCTTAGCAATAATTAGTATATTAATGGAAAATATAAAATTGAAAGAATTAATTGCCATACTCTACAATAAATGCACGATCCGGCGTCAAAATCAATACAATGATTAGCTTGTGTAACATTACTTAATTATATCAAGCACATCTACACTTTACTAAAACATTTTTGAAACACTACTTTAACAGTGTTGATAGAAATAAATAAATAAAAACGAACATTTTCTACCAATATTATTATAAAAATTTTAATTTAGATATTTTTAAAAAAGTAAGAGTAATTCACTTGCTTAAAACTAAATTACATTATAAAATATTTATACATACACAAAAATAGATATTACATGTTTACATGTTTAGTATTTTAAATAATATTTAGTGCTTTCCACAATTTCATTTAAGAGTTTAAAATAAGGGTTCCTCATTTTTTTAACCTAATATTGTAAAGCTTGATTTTGCATCACATAATCAATTTTCTTAATTAAAAAAATATATTTTAAGCCATTTACACTATATTTTAAAACATATAACTATCTTAATGTTTGTATTACCTGAAAGCAATTGAAAGCAATTGCTAATCACGTAATTTATTATTAATTATTTTTAAATCATCACTAAATGTTTTTAAATATAAACCAAAGCATTATTTTATTAAATGTTACATGCTCTAAAGCATCGCGTAGTAAGTTCAGATTAAATAATATACTTAAAAATTTTAGCAATTTCAGTACTACCTAAACGATTACTAATCACACTATATTTTTATAAATTTCTGCATTTAATTTTATATTCTTTAAGAAAAATAGGTTTCAAATTTTTTTATAAAAACTATAAACCCTTAACATTTACATTAGAAATAACCTTTAACTACACCGTTCAACATTTATTCACTAACCTACGATAATCATACAAACCTGTCCTAATTCCTGCCTTAAATATAATAATAATAATAATAATAATAATAATAATAATAATAACTCTATTTAGCTACGACCATAAAGTATTCAAATAAAACATGTCATAAATTCACAAAAAACTCAAATGCAAAAGTACATCTACATCCAATTTCACATTCGAAGATAAACCTCTTTTCATAAGAACGTCACTGGCCGTAGACTCGGTATCCGAATGCTCCGCATCGCCTGAATACGAACTGGCAATAGAAAATGGGTCCAAATCGCCCACACTAACAACGTCATCTTCGTCTACCAAACCCCTACTGTCATTTCTCAATCCTGTGTCGTCTTCGCGAGTTTCGGAATCGTCGCTTGAATCCGACACTGAAGTAGCCATGCAACAGGATTCCGCAGATGAGATTTGAAAAAATGCAGCTATAGATTGGCCAAGAAGACCATTGTGAAAGGAATCCTTAAATTGAAAAAGTATTTAACAGAATAAATTATAAATTAATATGTGGTTGTCTAATGTTTAAAAATTTATTTTATTTCATTATTATTAATCAATCATTATAAAATCCATTACGACAAACTCCATTAGCAATCATTCAACACTTTATTATTATTATTATTATTATCAGTTATTTATTAACCAATAATTGTGTATCATTGTTTTTACGTTTTCCTTTTCCAGGGAAATTAGTGGAGTACAATCAAGATGTCACGCATGTATGTAATGTTTTATTATACTCGCAATTCTTCTCTTAATGTTTTATTAATACAATTAATTTCTATAGTTTAACTTATAAGTAAACAGGGGATCACGGTATAACTATTAACAATTTTCTTAAACAAGAAAAATTGAACTAATATTTCTGAATACATATGTCAAATAAGCAACCTAATACACTAAACTGTTCATATGCATAAGATTAAATCGTGCTTGTAACACAATTTTCAAAAAAATATTAATAGTCAATCATGCAAGTTATAAGGCCAACATTGGGTAACATTGATTCCAAAGTCACTGCATCATTATCTCAAAATCATTGTGTTGATCATGATCAGAATACACCACCTGTTTTACTGCGACTTGCCTTCTTAGGATAAAAATTTCGACAGTATAAATAAATGTTAGTTTTTAATTGTAAATCACTGTAAAATAGACCTAAATCAGTACTCAGAGCATTAATCTGAAATAAAAATCTGGCGTTCTCACTCAGCCACTACCTTTAATAAAGGTTAAAGTAACCTAACTTTATTTGTGTTTCGATTAAAGACAACCAATAATTAAATAATGCTAATAGTTTATTTATAATCCTATAAAATATTAATGTATTATTAAATTAAAAATGATTTATTTATCACTAAACATGAAGATAATAATAATAATCATAATCATAAATATACGTTTGCAAAAATAATTAAGCCGGAAAATTAACTTTTATAAGCTCAGTCATGAAAATATCACACTTTAATCGTAAAAATTCTGAAACGAGTAAACAAAACAGTTTGTCTAAAATTAATTTCTTGAATTAGATTCGCATATCAGCCACTTACTTGTCATTTTTCAATCATTTATTTTCACAACAATCTATCTAAAACTAAAACGCTCAATTTCATAATAATCCAAAAACAAACAAGAATGCTAGTGATAACCAATACATAATAAATCTTTATTCCTGTATGATAAACAAAAATCGTGTCAGAGTAGCAAATGAAAATTCACAAGTGATTAATAATCAGTCACTTCACAAACCAACAACATATGGGTATGCGCTAAAACATTTGTCAAATAGTCAACTAGATATTATACCAAATGAAAGCTTGTATGGATATAAAAATAGTTCACCTGTGTCGATATTTATTGCTAACACAAATTAAAAGTCATTGTTAAACACTAACTTACATCACTTTTCATTCAAAGTAGATAAACAACCATGACTATATTAAAATGACATTAGATCAAAATAATAGTTCTACCACTACCAATAAATCAAACCACACAACTACACAGACATAACATACATGCACGTATATATGTATATATAAATAGAGAGAGACTGAATGGTTAAAAACAATTGATTAGATCGGTGCCAAATTATACAAAATAAACTAAAAGAGTGCACCAAAATGTATTTATTAGAACCAAGTAACAGTGATAAACCATAAAATAATACCCATATTGAATAAAAGTTAAAAAAAGTTGAAACTCAGTAAATTTTTAAAAATAGATTAAAAAAGCATTTAGTTCCAATTTTACTTCGATATGGTAAACATATATGAAAATTCAACTTATTCAAATAAAACTGTTTAAATGATATTAAACTGAAATTAATTATTAAAAAATTTCGAGTAAAAACATTAATGAGTATGTTTCGTAAATGAGTATATTTGTATAAAAAAAAACTTATCACTCACACAAAGTTTAGCACCGCATACTCTTTACAGCTTCAATTTGAATAACTGATATCTACTAAAATTTTACTCTACAAAAGTAATATAACCATGATTAAGTTGTAAATTGTATCAAAAATGAAATTACAATTTAAACACATAATTGCGGACCCATAGGCAGGTGCGTTAAGCTACTCAACCACCCTAACACCTGCACACACAATTATACTTTCTTTCTACATTAAACGATCAGTCATTTTATCCTTTTTCACACAATCATAACAATAACAGCTACGAAAATACATAAAGTTAAAATAAAATAATGACTCAAGTGTAATAAGTACATTAAAAACGCACAAATGTATTTATCGCAGTAATTAATCCGGCTAAATAAAACATTCTACCAAACAAAGTTAGCTAAATTTAAATTTAAAATCAAAGTAAAAACCGACAACACAACTAACTGTTAGCAATCAAAATATTTCAAGTATTACTAAAACATTCAGATGCTTAATAATTAAAAACAAAAGCAACTTTTATTATAGCGTTAAAGATTTTATTTTCAAATATCGATGTTTCCACTGAAGTGTTAAAATGTTAATAAAAATTTACATACATTTAATAAAATTATAAATCTAATAACTAGTGAAATGCAAAAAGTTGAACCATTGATAATACTTGTCAAATAATGCACTTTATATCAAAAAAATAAATTACCTGGTCAGTTACATTTTTCAAACATTCGGTTCGCACAATGGCAGTTTGAAGCCATGCATAATAATCGCGCTTCAGGACAACCGGATCTGGACGACTCAATGCTTCCAATTTTGTACCAGGTGAAGGTCGAATAAAATATACACAATCTTGAAACAATTCGCGAATAATGACACGCATTAAAGTAAACGATGCGCGAAACCAAATGGGAGCAGTTAAGATAAGAACGCGGCGAAGACGTACCGGATAACTCAACTGAAATTTACATTTCATAAATTCGGCTATAGTAAAAGTTTTTTACGTGATAATTTCTTTCTAAGGCTATTCCTTAAATGTTTCACAAAAAGCATTTTTCAACATGTGAACATTCGGACAAAACCGAACAAGGCCATTAGTAAAACTTGAATCAATGTCCAATCAGATACAAGTCTACCCCCATTACTCTATTGTTCCATCTCAGCACACAAACTATATATATATAAATTATTTTTACTACTCTAAATGTTTTACAGGAAATATCTCTCAGCAGTTGATATTTTGGTAAAGCCGAACGAGGGCCCACATTTTGTGCAGGTGGTAGGGATCGAATCCATATCTACCTACGTTCGAGTTGAGCACTGTACCGCTAAACCACCCCGGCATATATATACTCAGTATACATTAATCACTTTACCTAAAGTGTAATAAATCTACAAAAAATATTAATCGTAAATATTTAGCAAAAATTATACAATTAAACAATATCTAAATAAACAGACAAATCTGAAAAATGACGTTTACGTGAACTTCAACAAACAATGGAACAAAACTAGATGTTTTTAAACTATGTTCTATAAATTATATTACTGTTAGGTTAATTGAAAATACTAATAAAAAATAAGTAAAACGTACTCTTAACATTTTAAATAATTTACAGCTGAAAGTGTAATCAAAATTTGAATATTTGGAATCCGTCATATCATAGATAAAAACTAAACCATTTCTGGCCGCAGTTTCTCTATAAAAATGCAATAGAAAAAGTGCAAATGCAAAATCATTCAATAAACATACCACATTATTTAAAAAATTATATTAATAAAATTATATTACCAAGTAAAATTAATTTAACCAAAATTGAAACTATTGCCACCGCTATAAATTTTCAACTTTAATACTTATAAAAATAATCCTTAATTTTTTTCCTTGTTCAACAGAAAATAATTACCCACATACTTAAAAAAAATAATTCAGTATCAATAGTTAAAATACTTTACAATGTCAGAATCAACTTTTAATGCGCAATTCAACTAAATAAGTTTATATCTTATTCCAAATACAGCTATCGATAACCAAAAATACAATATACATTGTTTTCTTTTAAAAAACACTATCTTGCATTAAAGCGGTATTGGAATATTTAAGTAAAAGTACTTGGAAAACACCCAATCAACAGTTTAACTAAAACTATAAATGTGAAATTTCACACAAATGAGCATTGAAATTAAATTTTTTAACTAAAAACGAACAAAGTTGGAAACTAAGCATCGTTTTCTATTTTTATAATTGCAAATTAAAATATATTTAACGTATTTTTATTAAAGTATTCAAGTAAATAACAACAAAAATATATACAGATAAACTAAATTTTATTATTATTTAAAAAACAATATAATTATTTCTAATCATTATAATAAAAAGTCAGTTACTTTTTTAAAGCGGCGTCCAATTGGAAAATAATACTCTGTAGCAAAGGCCGATAATTATCTGTTTTTCGATGCAATCTAACAAAAAATTGTGCAACTCTAACACCAGACACATCATGATCATTCTAAATAAAAACATGGTTCAAAAATCTTTTAAAAAACCAACCAAAATAACAAATTTTGCAGATAGTAATTCATTTCTCACTGCTTCATCGAAAGGATCTATACGTGCAATACCTTCGGAAACAAGTAATGCCTAGAAAATTAAATAAAATTATTGAACATATTTACCTGATAATTATGATACAACTCTAGTGAATGTGGAACAGAAAACTTGCGTGCAGCCAAAGTATTAAATAAAAGCTGTTGAGTTTCCGGATTATCGTTGATGTTCGGAATTAACAAGGTCAGCTGTTCAAGTTGCTAACAAACAAATAACAAAATCACAAAAAACGTAATTAATTGAAATATTAACTAATTAATCAATCCTCCTGTTATGCCTAGGTGTTGGGCGGATTAGCGTTCAAGTGAGCTATTTATTATCTGAATATTTTGGCTCGCTAACCCACTAGTCTCAGGATGTAAAACAAGAACACAAGGTTTAGACAAGAATCAAATATTACAAATTACACATATATATATAGGAGTGAGCTTGTTATCCACTCCACTGGCTGTCCGTCATACAATCAGACTTCACTATGATTCGTCCGATGAATCACTTATCGATCGTAATTTGATATCGTCCTAACACTTCCAATTGGATATCCTGAGTACGACAAAGTTAAAGTAAAACCAACTATCACAAATTGGTCTTGTATAAATCCCGAAGAATAATAATTAATTTTCCAAGCTTAAACAAAAACAACTGGATTCAAAACCTAAACCTTGATCCAAAGACCAGAGCTTTAACCACGAATAATTATTTCAAGCAAATGTCTTCAATATAGCAACCACTGGATTCTTGCAATATAAACGAAAAAATCCTAAACGTATTCTTAAAATCTATTTGATATACGGGATAAGTGAGTTGGTAGAGCGCTAGACTGAAAAATTAGGTAGACGTCGGTTCGAGTCTCATCATCAGCAATAAATGCAAACCGTCGTTTAATTCATTTTGGTTGGTGACGTGATCACCTCTTCATTATTTTCCATATTTATACAGCATATAAAACAATCGACTTCGATGGCTTGATAAGCGTAACAAACGTGGAGAAATAACAAAGCTTCTTAGCTATAAACAGTATCCTTGTAACGTCACTACTGTTCACAAAGATTGACGAGACCGCCTGATTTTTTGTCAGGGTTATCTCCCTTAGCCCAACGCCTGCATATGGTATACGTAAACCTTTAAATATCATGGATGTATGCTCGCACTCACCCACCGTAGCGGAAGCCAAGCTATACTGCTGTGCACTAGGACCCTGCTGTTATTAGTCTAGATGTATATGGATACAGTCCAGGATGCACCACGTGAAGGAGGAACCGTCAGGAATATCACCATCACTTGAAATTGAGACTTTATAAGGATTACGTAAATCCTCAGGATCATTAGCCGTCGTTTGGCTTTACTAAATATTCACTTGCTGAACAATGTTTCGTGTAAAACATTCAATCAGAAAAACCGAAATAATTAAATTAAAAATAAATTTTAGTGTTTGCACGTATTCCCATTCATAAACTATAATCACCAGAAGAACGCCATATAAATAACACAATAATATGTAACATGTAACATTTCGAATATTAATATCAGTACAATAACATAACTAAAACAATGAACATAAACTAAGAATCCTTGTTACAATATTTTTATGTAAGTAATAACATTATTGGGTTATTTTAAAAATTCTATTTTTTCCCGTTCTTTTACGTGGTCTTTAAAATAAAAAGTTTCTTACTATAAAATTCATTACTTTGATCATTAAGTCAATAAATATAACATATTTAAAAATTATTAACAAATATATTGAGGATGTTATATTTGCCAAGATCTCTGTACAAATGGAAGGTGTGTATGTTGGTACTAGGCCCATTACGGACTTAGAATACGCTGATAATGCTGTACTTCTAACTAAGAACGAAGTTCAGTTGCAGCATGCATTAGATTTTCTCGTGAATGTTTCCGGTAAATATGGTTTGAAGATCAACCCAAAAAATCAGTCATCATGTCGTCTCAAGCTCCTGATGCAATGATTGTATTAAATAATGTTGAGCTCCCCAATGTAAAGGAATTTACGTATCTGGGCTCCTCAATTACTTCTGACGGTGATTCATCCAATGAAGTAAATCATCAAATTTGTTTAGCTGCTGCTGCGTTTGGAAAGCTTGTCGATCTACTGTGGAGACGTAAAACCATCGACCCAAACACGAAGATGAACATTTTCTCTTCATTGATTCGCACAGTAGTTCTGTACGCAGCTGAAACATGGACTCTTACAGGGTCAGAGATCAAGCAGCTTGATAAAATTGAAGCAAAATGTCTCATTTACATTTAGCACAACACCCATTTTGCATCCTCTGTATCAAGGGATTAGACGAAAAAGATCAGTAACCACCAAATTCAAAATGACCTTCAATTTCATGATCTTCCTTCATTGGTATCGCGAGAACGAAAATTGCGCTGGTTTGGACATGTTCTTCGTAAAAATCCTGATGCAATCTCACGTATTGTAACCCTGGCTTGTCCAAATACCGACTGGAACAAGAGGAAAGGAGATCAAAAACGTACTTGGATGGATGCTGTTCGGGACGATCTTCACACAATCTTGGTCTGCACTTTATCTTGGAAACAATGGATAAACCGATGGACTGACATATCCCTACACGCCTCCGAAAATCGTGAACAATAGAAAGGAATTGTTCGAGATGCTATGCAAATTTTGAATCAATGAAAATGTGGCATTGCCACTAACTTTTGTTGTTGTTGTTGTTGAATAAAGAATAACAACGATCACCCACTGCATACCGACATAAATAGTGATTGCTCTGCTTTGTGATTTAATTTAGTTTCGTTTTACACTTAACCAGTAATTTAAATTATTTTAAATGTTTCAATGAATAATCACTTTTATGAAACTAATCCATAACCACAAAAATATAAATTTAAACGTTGTTTCTTTTTTATCTTGTGATTAGTTTATCACATTATGCATGTTCGCATTTTGTTTTTTCTTGTGCCAGTGATATAGAATATTGTGTGTCCAATTATGCTAGATATACTTCTTAACATCTAAACTAACAACAACAACAACAACAACAACAGTAATTACTACAAATAGCACTAATATTTAATAAAATAAAACATTCATATCTTTAGAAAAAATATATTAATTCCGAAACCGTTTCCAAAATGTCTCAAACCTAATCTACTCATAAAACAACCTAAAACTTTAACACAACTATTATTTCATTATTACATCTCTTCAAAAGCATTATTAGTAATAAATATAATATATAAAGTAATAACGCTGTCTATAAAAATTTACTCATATATAAAAAAAACAAAATAACTTTAAACATGCATCATACCAAAAACAATACTTAATTACTCTTCACATAAATTACAGTAGCTATATATTAATATAATCAAACTTTATATTCAGTTATCTACGAAAAAACACTAAAATTCAGTGTTAAAAACATTAGACGTTAATAAAATAAAACATTGCAAAGAAATGTTTTAAAAATATAATTTCTCACAGTTTTTTCATCTTCAGACAGTTTGTAATTATCCAAATAAAATCTCATCACAACGGCATCAAAATCGTAAACAAGCAACTTTAAATAAGCCACATTACAAAAAGATGCATATATATGTATGTATACTATTTTTTAATTTTATTAAATTATTTATTTAAAATATATATTAAATAAATATTATTTAATATTATTTTGTTTAAAATTGACAATTTGCTTAGGTTACATGTTTATGTTCGAATTGATACACGAGTTGAGTAGGAGAAACTCAGGTTTCAGGTTTCATACAAGAGTTAAATAAGAGTAAACTCCTTTTGATTCACGGTTCAAAGTATCAGATATCGTGTATAAAAATAATAAATAAAAACAATAGAAATAAAGTTTTAACTAAAATTGAGAAGATATTGTTTATCATATGCCAATTTGAAAGCTTGGGGGCAAGCTATTCCGGGCGGAAATAACCCTGTAGGAAAAATCATAGAGACCTAATCAAGAATGAATTCTAGGCTTAGAAATTTTAAACGGATCTCCTCTACGCGGGTCGTTAGAGAGGACTAATAAATGCTTAAACTGATTTAAGTTAACAAGATTAAATACTAGAATGAGATCGTCCCGGTGTTTCCTATCTTTTAATGGAAAGAGTCAGAGAGCTTCCATACGCTTAGGATAAGGGACACTCTTAAGGGCGCGTGGCAATCTAGTAAAGTTTCTCTGCACCTTATCTAGTTTGACTATATCAGCCCTTAGGATGGGGACCTTACTTGAATACAATATTCAAGGTGTGGTCTAATATAAAGTTGATAAAAGAGTCAAGTGTAGCTAGCAAAGATGCTTCCTAAATTGCGCCTAAAAAACTTAGTTAGAAAAAGCAGGTTAAGACTGGTTTGTTGTGGTGGAACGAAAAATTAAGAAATGGGCTGAATGTCACACCTAGATCTTTAACGAAGTCCACTGTTGTAATGATCTGGTAACTGGGGTCTCTGAACAGATTACCTAAATGTTGTCAAAGGACCACTTATAAAAATTATTAATAACCTATTAAGATTGTTTGGGGTTAGAGCCCCAGATATCGGATTGAACAATCGAGGGCAAGTTGTTAATATAAATAATAAAAGAAGGGAGCCTAAAACTGATCCCTGATGGACTCCTGAAGTGATCTGAGTTGGAGTGGAGACCGTGTTACCTAAGTTCACACTGAAATAACGGTTAGTGAGAAAGTCACGTATCCATTCTAAAAGTGGAGGACTTATCCCAAAAGATTTTAGTTTACTTAGCAATGAGGAATGCGGTACCTTATCAAAAGTCGAAGTAAATTACATCAACTGATTGCGAGCTTTCCAACTTGCAAGTAATACTCTTAGTAAACGCCAGAAGATTAAAGAGACTGGATTTTGTTGGCATAAACTCATGTTGAGCCGGGTTTATAAGGTTATTTTCAGTGATAAAACTGGCAATTGTTAACCGTCATATAAAAAAAATTTATAAAATTTTATGATCATAATTTGGACCAATGAAAATGGTTTCAGTGTGAATGTGTCCATTTTTAGTAGACATGTCAATAAAATCACAAAAGCCAATAAGAAATAAGCTTTTTATTATCTACTGTTGGTAAAAAAGTAGTCAGTATATTGGGATAAAATTGTTAATTTGGGGGAAAATGCAGTTTTATTTATTTATTAAAGTTGTTAAATTATTAATTTTAAAAATTATTGCAGTAACACTAAAATCTTTCATTAAATGTTAATTTTCTATTTTGTAGAAACACTATTAGTATTGGACCGTACTATTATTAGTTAATTTTAAGCATTGTGTATAATTTTTGGTTCTAATCTGTTTTTACACATTTTATTTACTTAATTTATAGAAATAGTTAACAATATTCCAATTATTAATGTGTCATATTAACAAAAGAAAGAAATTACATTATAACTATTGCATAGAATGAACAATAAGTACGTAAACTAAAGTCGATAAGGGTTCACTACTGTAACGAATTTTTACTATTGACTAACGTTTCGCTGTAATAAAATTAATGCAGTTTATTGTAATTATGTAAGTCTTTTGTAGATAATAATAGATACAGTATAGAAGGCTTCTTATCAGGTGACACATATTCTTCTTATTAGGTTGGATTGCATTAAATGCACTAAACCGGACAAAGATAAATATTTAACTGTTAATAAAAGTAATGCAATTGGGTAGAATGAATGGAAAGGGTTGCTTATACTTTACATACATCAGGTCAAATAATGCTTTTTTTACAAACGAGGTCGATCTTTATAGAAACTGAGATGGATAAGTATAATACTAGTGTTATTTTGAGGCAACAGTAGTGAGTTCAGGATTCTAAAGTAATGGCTGCATAAAATATCCGATTTTGGTTACTTATTCGAGTCTGTTTACCCAAGTTTTATCACACGCATTAACTTAGGACATTAATTAGACAATCAAACAATTTCCCATTTTACTGTTATTCTAACAATTGCAAATGTTCCTCAATTTTTGTAATAAACAAAAAATAGACATAATATAATAAAATTTATTTAGATTACACTACAAAAAATACAAAATAATTTCTTGTCTGCATAATTATTCACCAAAACGTAAGCCCACTTATACAAAGTACAGTGCCACTAATTCTTCTTCTTTTAAACGGGTCAGCGTTTTTTCAGGGTTTACAATTTCTAAAAATTAGGTTAAATTTCATCGTACTGTGACCCAATTTCTACCGAAAATTATACAAATCCCTCGTTATGACTTCTTTTCAAATTCCTCCTCCTTGAATAGCCTTCTCCTGTCAGGATCAATTGCAATTTCTTCACTTGAGCATGTGTTTTCGTGCTTCGAATTCGGTGCAACTATAACATATTTATCGTTCCTCAGTTTAACCGTGCTGGACAATTTAAATTTTTAATTCTACAAAAAATTACATAAAAATGAAGCTACTTGGTTTTACGAAGTCCGGTACTTTGAGATTCTCGCTTTTGGTAAAAGTGCATATGTAAAAAAACTTTCTTGTATAGAAATCCTTTAACTCCTCCATGGTTTAGTTCAGATACACAGTGATAAAACTCACTATTGGTATTTGTTTTAAAAGCGTGAATAGCATTTTTTACCTCCTTTTAATTGGAATAACTACGTCCAGTCCAGTCCGGTGCACCAACTAACGCCATTGCAAAATGAGGCGAGAGCAAAAAATTTGCATTAAATAGTATTCAAAATATCCAATTACAGCTTAACTAGAAAATAAACTAATTAGAGAACATAACCCACATCTAATAAAATTTACTCAAATTATATGACGTACAACAATTGCCATAAAACTAACCAAATGAGACTTAATGATTTTCTCAAGATTTTACTAGGTCCTGACAAAATACTGATAAGCCTAAAACTTTTTGGTTTGAACCTGGAACCAGATTTATAAATAACAATGGCGAGTTTCCAAATTGTGGGTAATTTTCCTAAGTGAATGAAGCGATTAAAAATATGCGTAACAGAAGAATATGAACTGAGGCACCTTCTTTGAGAACTCTTCGGTAAAGTTTATCAGCACATCGGGAAGTTGATTTGAGTTGGGAAAGGTACTTAGAAACTAAAGAAAACGCGATGGTAAAACAACCTGAGTCTAGAGCAGGTTCTGGTGTGAGACCGATTGAAAAATTTGTATTGAAGACAGACTAAAAGTAGTCACCGAAGGTATTACACACTTCGGGCAGCGATAAAGAGAAACTGAGATTATTATTGTAACCCCGCTAATTTCTAATGTATTTAAAAAAGACCATTATCTGACTTAGCATTGCTCAGAAGTAAATGGAGTCTTCAGCTTTTCAGTCATCTGAGACAAACTACACATTTGCTACAAAAATCTAGATAGCTACGAAGGAAGGTAGGAAGGTCAAACAACTTTCACTTATAAAACGCGATATTGTGTAATTTAATAATTCGGATAATGTGGCGTGGAATTCTGGGCTTACAACGGGATGGGATATGGAAAAGAATAAAGCGCTTAATGCCTAATTGGATGGAGTGGGAGAAATGATTATATAAACTATCTATATCATTATCAGAGAAATCCCAACTGACATTTCTACGGTAGTTTATAAGATCAACGAAATCGACATTACGGAAATTAGGAATAAGTATGGACTGATGCTTGAATACCATAGCAGATGAAAGGAAATGGACTTTGAATGTAAACAGAGCGTGAACACTCTTTCTCAGGGGAGTAGGTAGTTAATGCCGTCTACCAACGAGGGTTGAATGGTCAAAACTAAATTAAAGCATGAAGAGAAACTATAATCCTAAATCTAGTTGGGGAACGAACATATTGGATGAGTGTATATTTAATGCTAAATTAAAGAAGAGTGGTGTCAAGAGACTTAGGAAAGCAGATGAGCGAGTCTCAATTAATAGAGAACATTAAAAACTCCCATCGGAATATGGTAGTTATGTACTGATAAAAGGATGGAATGGAGTTCTTAAAATAAAAAACGGTTAGACGCCTCTAGGAAAGAAGGAAAACAGTATAGGACTGAGAAGAAGGCATGCTCTCCTGAGGAGAAACTAATAACGACAGAGAGAAGACCATATTATTGACCAAAAAAGTCCAATAATGGAAGGCGAGAGCAACTAATGTTCTCCTTAATATAGAAAAGACATCTTCCACATCTGGTAATCCGAGAGTCCAGTCGAATGATTTTGTAGCCGCGGATTAACAATTCATTATTGTGCATATTATCCAGAAGCCAGGTTTCTGTAATACCGATGATGTGAGGCTTGGAAACATCAACTATCTTAGCTAATTTAATAAGCTTATTCAAAAGGCTTAGAACATTGATATTAAAAATATTTAAGGAGATAGGATTGCGGATGGGAGTAACAATTCTGCTCTTTTAAACGATAGTGGAATAAGACACGACTCCCGGGTGCAAGGGTTAAATCCTGTATATTGGAGATACAGGTAGAAGTGTCCTTAAAATTAAGGGGAGTAATCTTAACTACAAGAATAGCTGGTAGCTTAGGACAAACAATTTGAGCTACAATGGGAGACTTACCTATCCTGTCTAACGTAGGGTGGTCCTTATGTAATCGGATCCCATAAACATTTTTGCAGATGGTAAGCCAAACACTTAAAATTTTGGCTACGTTTGGGGAACGACAGCTAACAACAATTGGAGGAAGATATGGGAGCGCTTACACGTCATACGGGTGATTTTGAAATTGGAATTATGTGAGTAACAGCAGTTAATAATCTCTGAGACTATATCCTTGAAATTGGTTGCAATCAGGAATCCCTCTAACTATTATGTTATGGTTTCTACATCTATCAGCAGCGAATTGTTTAGCAGCGAATTGTTTAGCAGCGAATTGTTTAGCAGCGAATTGTTTAGCAGCGAATAGAATTTCTTCTTGAAAAAGTCGGAGGACGGTATTAGTTACCGTAGATAAAGGATTCTTAACCAGTGAGGAAAGACTTGCTGCCGAGTCTTTGAGTACTCTAAGTTTTTTAGCTTGTTTGTTGGTGGAGACTCTACAAGCTGTTTGAGATTCCTGCAATATTGCAAGCGAATTCTTTAGGTCGGAGTTACTTGTCATGATCTCGTTGACAAACTTGAGAAGAATATCAATTTTTGAATCATCCCGTTGACCGACACACTTATGGTCTTTAGACCAGAGGTAGCTGATACATTTAAAGTCAACGTTATTACTAGTTACATCTTTGTAATGGGTTTGTAAAAAACCTGTACAATTCTCGTAAAACCAGGTGTTGCACTCGGAACAAAACATACCGGTCTTTACAGACTTAACACACCCACGCCTGCCACAGATTGGGGATTGAAAGGATTTCATTATAGCCAAAAATAACTAAAATGACTAATAAATAATGAAAAAGCAAATATCACAATGCAAATGTAAAGTAGTAATCAGATTTTAAAAATAATTAAAAAATTCTAAGCACGATTCATACAAATTGTATACGATCAAGTAATTGTACAACACAAGTTGCACAAATGACACAAAGCACACTAAAAATTACCAAAAGCAAAAACATTTGAATTACAATTCATGGAGATTGTACTACTTCAAACAATTGGGCAATAGCAAATTGCACAATTGACACAAAAGCCCACAAAACAGTTAACACTAAAAACAAAACAAAATAGATAACAATAACACGTGTAACAAGGAGAAGGAGATGATTTGGGTTAAGGAGAGTGCAAGTATCTCAGCACATTCTTTGAGTACTCTGAGATAAATCCCATCAGCACTACAAGAGGAAGATTTAAGCCGAACGAATTGACTAAAAAACTGCTTGAGCATTAGGAATAAAAAGACCTATTAAGTGGTCTGAATTTTGGTATTGGAGAGGGTGAATTTCATGCAATTAAAACAGAGTTAAAATAGTCCCTAAAACTGTTACAAGCTTGGGGTCTAGTTAGTAATAAACCCTTGTCGTTTTCAGACAAGGTAGTAAAATTTCAAAAGCTATTCTGTTCTTAATAAACTTACATTAAATATTTTTATTGTCTTTAGCTCTAATTAGAAGTTTATGAACCATAAGATCCCTATGTAACTTAATTAGTCTGGAGCAGTAGTTCCTAATTGAAATATAATTATGGTAGAAACAAAAAACCTTAGTAGATTTCCAAAGATATAAAAACTTGTTCCTTTTTTTGAATTAAACGGACAATTTTTCTTGAAAGCTTAGGTTTGGTATGGGATGGAATCCGAAATAGAACAAACCTATTGATACCATCCTTGATTAATTCTACAAAGTAAAAGTGAACTTGTTCTAAATTATTGTCATTTAAGAGATCTCAGTTGGCCGATAAAAGGAATTGACAAAGATTCCCAAAATCAGCTTTTCTAAAATCAGGGATAAGTGATAAATTGTACAGTTTACTACAGAGCTACAAGAGGATAGATATACTTAAAAGGACAAGAGGATGTGACCACTCTTTCCTAGAGGGGGCAAATATGGAATAGAATCAATGGAAAATGATTCATTAATAAAGACAAGATCAAGACAAGAAGGAAAGGAACCAAGTCTGTCTCTAGTAGAAGTGCTACGATGCGAGGACAGAATAAAATAAAGTATGTCCTTACGGACATAGAAAAAGCATCTTCCACATTTACCCTTAGATGAATCTTGTCTAGCTATGCTATATCCTGCTAGAAGCATTTCATTAGTATAGTATATCAGCTGTAAGCCATGTTCCTGTAATCCCTACAATGTGTGGAAAAGTTGAGCCAACTAGATCTTGTATTTCAGATAATTTGTTGGACAGATTCAACACATTTATGTAGTATACCTTTATAGAAGAGAGGGGAGGAGTAATATATCAGAATTATCCAGCCTTAAAGGGATGAGTCAAGCTATATAAATGATGTTGTTTATTGTGTTTAGGGACCTAGAAAAACTAATGCGCGCTCATTCCGCGAGAAATCCTTTGATAGGTAAACACCAAGATAATTAGAGCGTACACTAAACCAACACCTTAGTGAGTGAGGAATTAAAAATGACTAAGATAGAGGTAGCTGAGTAAGGACACTTGCAAAAAAGTTTACATATTTAACAATGTTTAACCTTAAAAGAACATGAGGAAATAATATTAGAGACTAACTCTTTATAATTAGTAGCACTGCCTTTAACACTTTTAATTATTAGATTGCAATCACACTTTGAATCTTCAACATGTTGTTTAGTAGCAGCTAAAATCTCTTCCTGGAAAAATCTTAGAACCGATTTAGTTGCTAGGATAGAGGGGCTAAAGTTGATTACTTAGTTTTTTAAAGAGTTTATTTCTACCATTACAGTGTTAGAAAAATGAGAGATGGAAGAGTTTATTGCCTCAGTTTTAGCTTCAGATTCAAAAACCTTGGAAACCATAGCTGATAAATTTGAAGAGATTTTCTCTAGCCTAGTGTCAAGATTATGGATCTTAAAGGAAATGGTTTTAGATTCTGAAAGTGTTTTTATGATTTCATCCAATTTGTTATCGTTAACAGGGGGCAGTTGCTGTAGATTAATTTCACATCTACAGTCCATGCATTTATAGTCGATCGGATTATTAGCAAGTTGCGAATAGTATACCAAGGATAATCCACAGCACACTTCGCAAAACTAATTACAGTAAAGTGCACAAAAAATGCTGACATTCACAACTTTCTTGCAGCGTTGTAAGCCACATTTGGATTAATTAAAGAAAGTCATATCTAGAAAGAATGACTAGAAATAGATACAAAAATTGAAACAAAAAACTATCACGAGAAGAAGACTAGTGATATTCGTTTAAAGGACAAAAATAGTGATTAGTGTTACCATATATATAGTCACACCAAAAAACGCAAAACAAAATGTTTAGCAAAACGTAACAATGAGCATTATACAATTAGCAAGCTACTTTTGATCTGTAATGTCACGTAAATGTATCGTACAGATTCAAAAGTGAAGGTTATCTGCTGTCTATTTATATGTGCTAGATATATCTTCTTGTATATGCTCTGGGTTGGATTCTAAAATCTTAACATCATCAGTATAAATCAGGATGTTAAAATGAACAACTGAAGGTAAATTCTTAATGAATGGAATGAATAACTAGGGACCTAATACTGAACCTTGAGAAACCCCTGACAAAATGTGACAGGACGATATAGGTCTAATCCTAATCAAATTTTGAAGGAGCGATAAGAAAGAAAATTAATAACCCACGTAATGATATAACCTACTTAAGGATCTGAGCTTAGCTAGAAATTGTCAAAAACTTTTGCAATGTCGAAGTACATGGTATCAATTTAGGGACAAGTGTAAAGAATGCTAAAGACACTAATTGTATAGGTTATCAAATTGGTAAAGCAGGATCTTTAAGGCATAAATCCATATTAAACAGGATTTATAATATTGAATTTTATAATATAGTTTAGATGAGTTTTAATTAGCATTTCCATTATTTTGCTAGATGTGGACAAAATAATTATTGACCTGAAGCTTTCAGGTGTAAATTTTCTCCACGTTTTGTATATAGGTCTGATAAATGTCAACTTCCAGATACAAGGAATACAGCCAGAAACTGTTGAGAAAAAGAAGATATTAAGTAAGGAGTTAGGGTATTTGTGCATTTTTTACGGATTATAGGAAATACCCCACCAGCTCCGCAAGAGATTAACTTAAAACTTGATAATTTTTTGAGAACCGCTTACTCATCTGGGATAAATGGCCTAATAGTATAGGTAAGGTTGGAATATTAGAGAATATGATTTGCAGATAATTGTAACACTGAATTTAAGTATTTAAGGAAAATGTTACAGGCTAGGAACCCAGATAATAAGATACCTTCGTTATTTTAAGACAGGATAGGGACATTTCAGTCGTCCGTTATTTTTTAATAAACTTAAAAATAATGTTTTTGTTACCTCTCACTCTATTAAAGAACTTATAAAACATGTTATTCTTCAACAATTTAAATAGTTTAGTACAGTTATTTCTTGTAAAAATATAAGCATAATCAAAACAAAAGGGTCTATTTGGTTTCCATAAATAGAAGGCTTTATTCCGTTTGTGAGGTAAACGAGTAATACGCCGAGAGAGTTTAAATCTAGTGCGAAGAGGGATCCAGAGGGAGACAAATTGTTTAACACCTTTATTAATTAGACTTAAAAAATGAGAGTAAGCTGGTTCTAAATGTATTTTTATAAAGTGGATCCCAATTGACTTTTCTTGAAAAGTGATGTAATTTAATAATATCTACTTTCCTAAAATCAGGGATGGGCGCAAAGTTGTGCTTTTCTGCAGTAATAAGAGGCGAGGAAAAAATAATCAAAAATGATTGCTTTTAACTAGAGGAAAGTAATTTGGTTTTCAAATCTGATACAAAAATGAAAAAGTCGTTTGTTTTGTTTAACCATTTTAAAGAATTAATTAGTTTTTCTTTCTTTGAGTTCTGAAGTTTTGGCACCAAATGGTTTTTAAAAAATAATCGATCCGGTTGAAAAACATATGAATGTAAATAACCTGAAAGGCACATTTGAATTTATTGATCAAATGGATACATTAAATGTATGGAACTAAATAATGGCCTCAATTGACATTGAGTCACTATTTACAAATGTACCTTTAGAAGAAATTGTGGATTATATAAGTAACTACATTACGTCAAACGCAATCAATACCAAAAATCCGGTTAAATACTTGCAAGAATTAATTCTATTTTGTACACAAAACATCAGATTCAATTTTTGTAGCAAATTATATATTCAAACGGATGGGGTAGCCATGGGAAGTCCGTTAGGACTAACATTGGCGTACAATTTTCTATGAAAAATTGAAGATTTAATAAAAGGAACAATAAAAAAATATGGTTGTGTACAAACGGTACGTTGACGACATATTTATTGTGGCCCACAACGAACAATATATTTATCAATTACTGCAAGTCTTCAACAACTTTCATCCCAATATCAAAATCAAATGGGAGCTTGAAGAAAATAATACAATTAATTTTTTGGACGTAACACTGATACGACGAAATGATGAGTCTATTCAACTTAAGATTTACCACAAGCCTACCTGGACGGGTCAACATCTCTATTTTAAAAGTTTCCAACCAATTCAACAAAAAGGTGCAATGGTTAAAACATAATTTAACCATGCACAAAGAATATGTTCATGTGATACCATTGATAAAGAATTAGAAACCACAAAACAAACTTTAATCAATAACGGATATTTTGAGGAATTTATCAATTTCTACTCAAAGTCACTCAACTAAAGAAAAATAAACTGTTTTTATATAACTGCTTTTCAACGGAGATGATGTAATGAACTTCCTAAAAATTAGGCTTAAAAGTGCGATGAAAAGGACATATTCATTGACCCAATTGGGAATGCTATGTACCACAACAGGTCTGTCTTTTCCCAACGTAAAAACAGCTAAAGCAATGTTCTTCACCTCCCATTGTATCTACTAGTTCACTTGCAGTTGCGGTGACAAATATATTGGTCGGACAACTCGTCGCTTATCAGAACGGGTTAAAAAACACATTCCCAATTGAATTGAAAAAGAGTTCAACTCAACTAAACGTATATGCACTTCATCAATATTACGTCACTTGATTCAAACAAAACACTGAGTTAACTTTAATGATTGTTTTAAATTGTTGATAACTGCTTAAGCTGCTAAAAACACTTGAATCTGTTTACATTCACACATTAAAACACATTTTGTATGCACAAAAATTTTGTAACTTAACATAGGTAATTACATCATATAATTTTATGTATATATATATATATATATATATATATATATATTGACTGAAAAGAATATACGAAATGAATTCATCTCACAGTTTACATCTATTATTGTTGTTTGGAGTTATAAAGGGAACCCAATGCTTTAAACCAGTATTGAATGACCTCAGAGTCAATTAACGGAAATAACTTAAGAATGTACAGTATTTCCAAATATGGTTTTTGTTTCAAACTTCGGAAAGTTTTGTAATGACTTGTTGAACTTGTTCTAATCGTTGTGTGCTACCCTTTGGAATAGGGGCAGTGGCCTAAATACAATATTCTAAATACGGTCTGACATACAACATAAAAATTAAGCGTAGACATTGATTTTGAATAACTCTCAGATTATGCTTTAAATTTTTAACTGGTCCAAAACTTGTCTGCGCTGTTTTCGTATAGTAACGTAAAAATTCGAGGGAGTGTTAAAATAACTGTTATCCATTCCACTGGCTGTCCGTCGCACAATCAGACTTCATTATAATTCATCCGATGAGTCACGTATCGATCGTGATTTGGTGTCGTCCTAACAAAAATGAGGTCACCAATTCCATAATATTTAATTTTAGGCATTAGTAACAAGTTCGATACCTTATCAAAGGCTTCAAAGAAATCGAAATAAATCGCCCTGACAGATGATAAATACTCAAGTGACTTAATGAGGCTGTTTGTAACATCTAATAATAAAGATTAATGATATTATAAACTTGGAATATTTAAACAGGTGTCCTTTAATTATCCTCATTAGGATCTTGCTAAGAGCAGATAAAATATTGATAGGTCTGTTTCTACAACCGGATTTGTAGATAAGTTTAATATAAACTATTTCCTAGACAGATGGTACCCTCCTATATTCTAAGTAATAATTACAAAGGTAAAAATGACCGAAGCAGGATTGTGCGCACATTATTTGAGAACTGTGGGATATAAACCATGAGATCTATAAAAAGTAGTTTAGGCTTATCAGGTGTTTGAAAACTAGATTAGTACTAATACCAATATGACCACACACCGAATGAAACTTGACATTGGCGATTTCGATTGGACTAAACACTGAACTAAAAGTCCTTAAATAAATTACGTCTTCAGCATAATGAAGAATAAACCCCCACACCTTTTAATCAAGGAAAAAAACATTAAATGTTTGCTTATTTCTGATAAATTTAAACAGGGCTTTATTATTAATTTTCAAAATACCAAGTATTTTATATAACTTAGCCCTCTTTAGCCCTTTAATTTCAGTTGCAACATAATTACAAATATCAATGTAACTATAAAAATGCAGAGCAGCCGCGTCGTTTTCTATTTATAACAAGCTGAATTTTTTACTTATTAGTCGAGTTAAATAATGTTGGAGAAATATCTAAAAAGTTTAGATTTTTTAAACGGTACGTATAAACTTATACCTTTTTTAATTATTGACACGATGTGGAATATAAACTATTTTATATCTACAAATTACTCCAATTTCATCTGGTATTACTTAAGAAGTTTCTAAACTTGTTAAAGTCAGTCATACGAAAATCAGGAATTGGCATTGGACTTTAATTTAGCATGCAAACCGGACCAGAAGGAAGGTGCACTTTAAAGGAAGGAAGGAAAAGAATAATCCCTCCTTTCCAAAAAGGTAGATACAGAATGTGCTTTATTGAGACAGAATGGTTATAGAAAATTAAATTAGGAGAAAAAGGGAGATTTCCTGCTTTATGTCTTGTAGAGGAGGAGACGTGTTGCTGAAAGGCATGTTCTATGCTAAAACCAAGCAATTCACTTTCAAAAAATTTATGCGAACTATCCCAGTTTGTAGAAGAAGCATTGAAGCAATAGTTTGAAGTTCTTTTAGGTCATCTATCTCAGAATAATTAGAGACGGATGGTGATCTGTATAGAATAAAAAGGGTCCTATCTGTCGGGGAAAGTAGAAGTGTCTAATGTAATAAGTTGTACCCATTGATTAAGTCTGAAACCAATAATAAGCAAATAGTAAAATTTAATTTCTCTTTGACATAAAAAAGACACTCTCCTGATTTACCCCTGCCAGAATCCCTTTGTATTACACTATATTCCAAAATGCTTATTTCGGCATTAGGTTTTTATTACCTTTTTAAATTTGGTAAATGATAAAACCAACCAAGGGAAAAAGTTGCGCAAAAAGAAGCTAATAAGTGTCAGATAACCTTTTGTGTGTGTGATTACTCGTAAGTTGGGGATGGAAAAGTTTTAAAAACTGTGACCAAATTTGCACGATGACGCAATACAAATCGTATAGTGCTATGTAAATATTGATTTTTTCACCTTATATACATTTTCAAGGTCAAACAATCCCCTTTTGATAGAAGGATGCACCAACATGACTCACACTCACTCACGGAGGTTGACCACTAGGATTTTTTAGAATTCTTTTTCCCTTGGTTCTACCAAATTTAAAAAGGTGGTAAAAACCTAATGCCGAAATAAGCATCTTGGAATATTTTTTTTTGGTTGGTGACGTGGTCACCTCTTCATTATTTTCCATATTTATACGACATGTAGAACGATCGATTTCGATGGCTTGACAAACGTGGAAGAATAACAAAGTTTCTTGGCTGGTAGACGGCATCCTTGTGACGTCGCCACTGTTCGCAAAGATTGACGAGGCCGCCTGATTTTTTGTCAGGGTTATCTCCCTTAGCCCAAGGGCTACATATGGTATACGTATACCTTTAGATACCTTTTAAGTATCCTGGGTGTATGTTCGCACCCACCCGCCGTCGCGGAAGCCCAGTTATACCGCTGTGCACTCGGACCCTGCTGTTATTAGTCTAGATGCCTAGGGGCACCTAGTCCAGGATGCACCACGTGGAGGACTAACAGTCAGGAATATCACCATCATTGGAAATTGAGACTTTATAAGCATTACTCAAATCCTCAGGATCATTAGCATCCCATCTTCAGGATCATTAGCATCCCAAATCCTCAGGATCATTAGCATCCCAAATCCTCAGGATCATTAGCATAGTGTAATACAAAGGGATTCTGGCAGGGGTAAATCAGGAGAGTGTCTTTTTTATGTCAAAGAGAAATTAAATTTTACTATTTGCTTATTATTGGTTTCAGACTTAATCAATGGGTACAACTTATTACATTAGACACTTCTACTTTCCCCGACAGATAGGACCCTTTTTATTCTCTACAGATCACCATCCGTCTCTAATTATTCTGAGATAGATGACCTAACAACCGCTCTACAAAAATTTTCTTTTCCAAATGCAGTGCACTCACAAAATTTTCACTTTATATACAAGCCACATTTTCAAGGTTAAACAATCCCTTTCGATAAGAAAATGCACAAACGTTCTTAACACTTATGATCAGTAAGATTGACCAATAGGATTTTTTTTTGCGATGGTTGGTTTTATCATTTACCCATTTAGTACGGAAGATTTCTTAAAAAAGGGGATACTTGTCTTAATTTGTATCGTACAAGTAAAATAATTTAACTCCGAGACGCATATTAACAATCCTGTTGGTGTGTGTTCATTCATCCCCAAGGGTGTGAGACGGACGATGTGAGACGGGGATTCTAAATTTATCAATAATTGGTGCATTCAAATTGACACCAGTTAATACAGTGGTAAATGTAAAGTGGGATTGAATAAACTTTTGTTTTCCTGCGGAGAGAAATGTTGATCACGTTTTCAAGAAATCATTATATATATATATATATATATATATATATATATATATATATATATATATATATATATGGAGAAAGGGAGAGAGAGACTAAAACAATAGCAAACAAAAATGTAATTTAATTTAAATATTTTTTGTAAAAAATGTTTTTTATTAATTGGTTTTAAGAATTTATTAAAATTTTTAATTAATTTTTGTTAAAATTATTTTCATTTTAAAGGTTGTATGGTTTCATTAAAACTTAATTAAATAATAATCGAATTTTAAAATTTTATTAAAAACACTTTTTACTCAACCCTTATAATTTTATTTGATACTTTTAATGAATTTACTAGTATCTAAAAAGTAAAGCAAAATGCTGCAAGTTTTGTTTATTGTGTAAAATGTGACGCAGTTAAAATAAAAATGCGGGTATTTATGGATTGAGTTCTTTTTAATGGTTGTTAAGTAATTTCTTAAAGATTGATTATTTTTAAAAGTATACACCAGTTTGTTTATAAATTAAGGTGTAAATTGATAGTATAAATAAATAATTGCAGTACCAAAAATAATAATTTATTTATTACACTAAAATAAGTTACTTTGTAGTATAGTGTATAAAAAGCACTTTTTCTAATAAAAAGTTGCAAGAATTGGTTAATGTTGATTCGTTATTTATTTACATAAACTTTATCTAATAAATTTACGTAAACTTTGGTAAATTTAATTTGCAAAAGATGTTGGAATCAAATTTAGTAAATTATAATTTTTTAGTTCAGCGTTATCTAGAAGCCAATATTTTATTAAATCAAAGACGTGGGAATACTGAATTTATTCAGGATTTTAATAAAATAAAGCAATTATGGAATTTAAAACCACCTAATTTGAGTTTGTACGCTTGGAAAAGAAAAATTTCAACTTCTAAATCCATGATGGAAAAGCCAAATGAGAATTTTGAAGATGCTTACAAAAATTCAGAACTATTTGAGAAAATTTATCAAACAAAATGTGTTCATACATTTCCGGAAATAAAAAATTTAACACTAGCTCAAACTAAACCATTCGTTCTAAATGCTAAGATCATGCGACCTTACACGGCCAAAACACGTTTTGTGAAATATGGTTCATTTAAACCTGGTGTCTATGTGTCACCTAAACATCACGATTACAGAGGTGTATGTGTTTTTTTTACTGTGAATGTGTGTTGAAGTGTTTTAAAAATATATTTTTATTTAAATCAATAAACGTTTTAAAAGTAGACATAAATACTATTGAGTATTATATATATATATATATATATATATAATTTTAAAAATTGAACAAAAACTTATTTTACCTTTATAATTTTTATATTTGTTGAATTAGTTAAAACCAATTAAAGAATTGGGTCTCCCGAAATTTGCTACTACACAATCAAAGGATCCGTATAAATTAATATTTCTACATCAAAACAGACAACAATGTAGGTTTATTATTATTATTATTATTAATAATAATAATATTGTTGTTATTGAATTACTAATGATCCTGAGGATTTGAGTAATACCTATAAAGTTTCAAATTCCAATGTTAATAATTTTACTGACTGTTATTTCTAAATAGCACATCCTGGAATAAGTATATCTAAGCTCCTAGACTAACACAACAGAGACTGAATGTACGATGGTATAACCGGGCTTTCGATTCGGTGTATGGGTGCAAGCTTACATCCAAGGTACTTAAAACATACTTTAGCTTATACGTGTAACATATGTATCCGTTGGGCTAAGGTAGATAACCTTAATAAAAATGAAGCAGCTTTATCAATTTTTGTGAACAGTAGCACCGTCACAAAGATGTCGTTTATCAGCTGAGAAAATTTGTTATTCTCCTACATTTGTTGCGTTTATAAAACAATTGGAGTCGTTTGTTTAATATCCTGTTATGCATGAGTCGTCTAGTGGTTCAGCACTCGACTCGAACCTGGGTGAGCATGAGTTTGATTCCTGCTAAATGTTCGGTTTTGATAGAGTGTTCACTACTGAAAGATATTTTCCATAAAATATTCAAAGTAGTACAATAAAAAATAAATTACCTAACCACACAATAAATCGTTATTATTATTGTTTGTTTAGATAATTTAGTAAAAAATACATTGAACATAATATACTATTAACAAATATCAAGGGGATTGATGTTGTAAAAACCAGTTAATTGTAAAAATAACAATTTTTAGTTTCATTGTTTATTATTTTTTACAATAAATGTTTATGCTGTTATCGTTACACATTATTTGATTAAAAAAATTCTTTAAATTCTTATATTCGGGTATTTACATATTACAAATAAAAATATGAGAAGACGTAAACTGTGAGATGAAGTCATTTCGCATAATCTCGTCAGTCACAAACATATAACATTTTAGTATATATATATATATATATACAAAAAAGGGGAGATAAGATGACCTTTAAGTTAGTACAACTTACAAACATACACAAAAACAAACATGCATGAACACAAACATTACGACCAAGCTAAGTTCAATGTGGTGACGACCTGTTTTTGTGCACACAAAGCAGGTTTAAATGTGTGAATATAAACAGATTCGAGAATTTTCAACATTCGAAGCTTCAGAAGTAATTAGCACTTGAAAACAATTTTTGAAATTGATCTGATATTTGGTTTGTAGTAAATGACGTAATATGCATGAGTGTTCACTTCCAGTTTGAAATGTGTTCTTTAGTCCGATTTGCTAATCTAGAACGTGTATATATAATAGTATTGTTCATTTTACTCTAAGCAACATGTAGAAATCATATTTTTAAAATTTAGTTGTTGCGTTTATCAAAGCGAACCAATGATCTCTTATCACATTTATTTCATTTAAAACTATTCGAATAGATTTTAGTCAAGTTTTTAGAAATTCTTCCTTTATTATTTATGATTTATTAATTTAAAACTACTCTTATCCTTTAGACACTAGACAAAGAAATTAGTCGACTAATCATATAATTGTGATGTCATGCGGTGAGAAAAATCCCTTATTAATTGTAATATGACAAATCATTTGAAAGCTTTTAAAACGTTAAGAAAAATACATTTTTGGATCACACATTTACAAGCATTTCTACCCGTTAGCATTTCTTAATTCATTCTCGTTGTTTTAGGTGGCAGAAACCGTTTACCAAACAAATTGTCCAATCAATAATAATAATCGATGATAGGATGAATGAAATAAGGGAGATGATGTTTGATTGAAGAAACTTTTCTTAGTCAAAGCTTAATAAAAAAATATAATTATACATTATCGTTAATAAATGTAATGTTACAATGTAAAATGTATTCTCTCTTAATTATAACGTGACATAGCAGTTAATAATATGCTATAGGCTCCTTACAAACTGACAATGTTAAATAGAATGAATGTTATAGTCAATCTGTATTTGTTAGAAAAAACGACACATAAATTTATACTCTTACTTACACATACACTGTTTTGTAACTACAGGATATTTCTTAGAATGAGTTACACGGACTGAATTAAAATCATATATATATATGCAGCCAATGGTTTTCTAGAAGATGAATATTTTCTCTATAAAACCATTCCCCGTTGTAAAACGCTGGAATTTCATATACATAAACAGTGACAACATTATTAAAGTTTATGGTTTATCTATGTTTATTATCTGAGACAAATGATTGTATTTTACATGATACATTGTTTTATGCTACAAATGTAACTAGTGCATAGGGGTGGTCTAGCGGTACAGCGCTCGAATTCGGACCTCGGTGGACATGGGTTCAAATCCCATCGCCGGCACTAAAATGCGGGCCCACGTTTGGCTTCGCTAATTGTCCACTGCTGAAAAATGTTTCTCGTGCAAACATTCAAAGTAGCAAACATAAAATAAAATAAAAATAAAATCAATAGTAAAGTTAGTTTGTTCTTTACATTCGTTAAGTCAAGCAATGCCTTGACAACACAGTAAGTTAATGTGACGAAGTTACGATTAATAAGTGTATATATAAAAAATGTGAAAATTTTATATTATTGTCACATATTATTATATTAATATATGTTCAATTCACTTAGATACTTAACTTAACATTTATAGTATTCGGTTATACTTAGAATTTAGATTTATTATTATTACTATTATTATTATTATTATTATTATTATTATTATTATTATTATTATTATTATTATTATTATTATTATTATTATTATTATTATTATTATTATTATTACAAAACACTTTTACTTTAACAATAAGTATTAGATAACAGTTACAGAAAAAATAACAACAATAAAAAGTCCTATAATTTAAAAAGAAAGTGGGACAACAAAGTTATTCCATGTATTGGAACATTTTGACAAACGTTTTGTTTGATCCCGTGAGATATTCATTCCAGTTAGATTTTTCCGAATGGTTTTTGACCAAGTTTTCTGTGGTCTACCAACCTTTCTTTTACTGTTTTCAATTGTCCATTCCAAAGCCGTTCTTACTCAATATAACTTCTTTCTTTACGAAAACTTACTCGTTGCTCTCAAAGATGTTTATCTACCAGCAATACTTAAACAGTTTAAAATTAGCTTGCAAAACACCTTACCAGGAACAGATAATAGGGTTATTTCGCACCAATTATTGCAATCGTTAAGACTTCTTTTTTGGAAAGAGTAACAATTACTTCTTTCCGCCAATCATTTGAAACTTGTTTATTGTCATAAAACATTAAATAATTGATCAAGCTACTACGTCACCTCCATGTTTGAGCATCTCTACTGTTACTTCATCAAGTCCTCCAGCTTTATTGTTTTTCAACTTTTCAATCGCATAGATTACTTCAGTTACAGAAACGTCATCAATACATATTTCCGGTTTTGAATCACATTTATGTTTTCATCATTATGGCGTAGGCTGATTAAGTACTTCTTTAAAATGCTTTACCTACTAAACGTAAAACTACGTTATTAAATTGTTTGTTAAATTTTGTTTTTATCCTTTAATATTATGCTTCTCACCAGTGATAGTTCCGAGTTTACTAAAACAAGATTGTGTTCTTTTAAAATCAACAGCAACCAAATATTCCGTTTTATTAAATAGCATTGTTAACCAACCTGTTTACTTAAAGATTGAAGAAAATAACACTTATCTACTATATACAGCTCTCAACAAATATAAAGGTCAGTGGTTTAAGGCGCTGGCCTGACACCAGATAGGGCGTGGGTTCAGATTCATGCGTGTGTGTGTGTAAAACTTGAAAGGTATGCGCTGCTGATGATTCCAAATAAGGATAAAACAGCTGTACAGTGCTTCTGGTTGACTTAAAAACCTAGTAAATTTATTATTCAAGTAAATCTAACAATTGTAATATGACAATTCTAAAAATATAAAGCTTGTTGGAAAGCTCAGAGAACATACCTGTACATGAGAGCAAGACTAATTATGCAAAAATTAACGTCTGCTATATTTACCCAAAGTATAAACCAATCCAAAATTAAACAGAATTGAGCTTCTAACAAACCTATCAAAGTAGGATAGTAGCGTATTCTCCTACCTACGCATTTGTTTGAATTAATTTGTACAAACTAATGTAACCCTGCTTGATAATGACTCATTAAAAAATTCTAATCACACTTGATTGGATTGATTACAATCATATTCACTATTTATCATGATTTTATAAAGTTAATTTTATTCTCATTTTTTGTACTAATTTTTATTGTAGTTTTTCATGATTAATCATAAAGATACATTTATGTTCTGAATGTATCTCTAGTGTGGTATTAAAGCTTAATGCAATAATAATAATAATAATAATAATAATAATAATAATAATAATAGTAATAATAATAATAATAATAATAATAATAATAATAATAATAATAATAGTTTAGATATATATCCACCAGATAAACATGGATAATAAGTTAATAACTTATTTTTGTTTGTTTCTACCTAGTTTGGATAAAACCTGATTTGGATTTTAATAAAAAACAACGAAAAGGTTTAACTGTAAAGGCATTGAAACAACCAGAGAAATGGATATCTAAACTGAATATACCGAAAGAACCATTTCCGAATAAAGATCAGTCGTTTACGGTATATACGTTTACGGTGTATAAATTATAAATTAGTTTTAAAAATTAAGCCTAATTTTATGCAATATTCATTTTTATTGGTAGTTAATTTTATTTTAAAACGTATTCCAAGATTGATTTGTCACGGTGTTATTTTAATATTAATCAAGTTTTTATAAATAGAATTCTATTCAAAACACGATTTTGTTATGATTTTGATAAAATAATTTTTTGGTAAAAAATATTTATTATAAATTAAAATACAGAGATATCGTACCCGTTTTCAAAATCCACATGAAATATTTTTAGATCAAGTTCAAAATAAATTGGAAAAACTATGGAAAATACAAAAGGCAAACGCATGTTATCATCTAAGTTAAATGTTTATATTCCAAAAAAAACAATCAGTTATGAACAATAAAAATATTATTTTATTTTAATTCATATACTGTGATATTATAACAGAACAAGGTATACAAATTTATACAATTGTGTATAAGATGCGATGATTTTTACAATAAAATTAAGTTGTTACATGATTAAAATTAATGCATCTTTTTAATTTGCATAAAATAAAAAAGCCTTACAAATTTTTAATATTATAATATGTGCAGTGGTAACAAATTTATAGTATATTAGAGAAAAATTTAAATTACATCTGAGATATCAAAAACGTTTTAGATGCATTTTTAATTTATTCGGTTTTATTTCCAATTGTACTTTTAACATATTTATAATCAGTGTCATATATATTACCCATATACTGTTCATTAATAGAATTGTCTTCAATTTCATCAAAATAATCAGTACCACTTACAAGTTTATATTTATTTAATTGATTCGAACCACCATTAAATTCTTTATTTAAATCGAATAATGAAGAAACTGAACTTTCATTTTCAACGATTAATTTAAGATATAATGATAAAATCAAATACATTTCTTCTTTGTATAAATTTGAAAATTTCTAATTAATTAGTGTATCATGTTCAAGCTTTTTGGTAGCTCATTCTCCGCACAAATGCATGTGCTAGTTGCATTTAAAAAAAATCAAGTGTATAAAAATTATAATCTTATTGTAGTACAGAATCATTAAAGGGTGTAATTAATCAATATTTTCTAAATTCTGTTAATACTTGTTTAGACACACTGTGAACAAATACACACATAAATTTTATTAATTATAAAACACATTGAATTATGATTTTTCATTCCAAATGATTAAATCCAAAATTCTCAAAAAGCAGCACACATATTTTCACATTTGTCTTCTTCCAAAATTATAAAGGATAACTTTCTTTTTTTTTACAAAATTCCAGTAATCTTAATCTTTGCCTACAGCTAAATGGAACATGTATTACAACAGAATTAAAATCAAATTTAGCAAATTTATGCACTTTTTTAAAATACAATATTATAAATTTTGTACATTTTCTTTATTTACTACCTTTAAATTTATTTTTTAAGTTATACTGAATTTTGTAAAAATAAAATCATCATACTTTATGCATGTAGATCCATGCAGTCCACTTTTAGATGTTTCAAAAAATATTTTATTTACAAAATTTTTCTACACATGAGATACGTTTATTTTATATAATTTTTTTGCAATTCTATAGACGTTTACACCATTTATATAGAAATTTTGAATTTTTCGCATTAGACAGAGATCAAACAACGATATTGACTTTTTCTAAACTTTTTCTAAAGTGAGTAAAAAGATGGAACAAGTAACAAAATCCAAAACGTTTGTAAGTACAATAAAAAATGCCGGGGTGATCTACCGGTACAGCGCTCGAATTCGGACCTTAGTGGCCATCGGGGTTCGAATCCCATCACCGGCACTAAAATGCGGGCCCACGTTTGGCTTCGCTAAAGTGTCCACTACTGAAAGATGTTTCTCGTGCAAACATTCAAAGTAGAAAATATAAAATAAATAAATAAATAACTTGTGTTTGAGTTACTTAACATTTTTTTTAGAAAAGTTTTTTTGACTAAGTAAATATGCATTTTTAAAAATTTTTCTTTTTATATTTGTTCAATGTTTCATTCCATTTTTTTTTAATTGGGTAATAATGAACAAATAATCTCGTTTGCTTGTAGACGGTGCATATCCAGTTCCTGCTGTTCTTCAACGTGTATAATCCTTTATAACTCCATGTACAGTTACTTATCTTAAATACATCTGCAATTTGTTTAATGGTTAAACCAAAATTATAACATTTTTATTAGTTCGTAATTTTTAACAGTTAAAAAAACTTCCATTATTTTAATCCATTGAAATTATTGTTGCGTAATTATATTACGTAATTAACTTAGTACGTATATAAATTTTAAGTGTAACTATTAGCATTTACTTATTTGAATGCTATTTATCTAGAAGCTTTAAGACAATTTAAAATACAATTTAAGAAACAACTTAAAAAACAATAAACTTTAATTATTGATCTCCCATATTACTTTAGTATAATTACTAATTTGAGAAAAAGATTTTTCAAATTAAAACAAAAATATAAAAAATTAGAGTTAATTGACAGAAGCTCGTCTATCGAGTGTTAATGTTGTTTTAGGAACAATAGTGCATTTTTGCTAAGCTTAATTCTGTTTGCTTCTATTTATAATGCAAATAACGGTAATTGTAAAAAACTCATTAATCAACTCAACTAAAAAACACTAATAGTAATGTAGTTACGTCCAGCGTTATAAATATGTACCTTATCTGTTCAAAGGTTCTCGATACATATTTTAGTAAATGGACACTGATCATGACATCGAATAGCCAATGTACACAAAGATTTCTTACTATAGTTTAAATTTATAAGAACAAAACAGAAATTAAACATGTATGTCAATTCCTAAATATTTTTAAACTAATATTCTGACGTCTAAATCGGTAAAAGTATAATTATTAAGGATGTTAACCACGTTCTCAAATGCTTATTTAATAATTAGATAAATATGCTGTCACATTTGTAGTTATTTGTTTCACTGATCAATTTTCTTTATATATAGTGTATGCAGTAACGTGTGCTGGGTTATGTAAACACTTATAAAATTATGTAAAGAAATATATATATATTTTTAAATTTGTGTTGCGTAATCGTTTTATGTTATTAACTTAATATGTATAAAATTTTTAAGTGTGACTATTACCATTTACCCATTTGAATGCCATTTATCCAAAAATTCCAAGACACTTAAGCATTTATAATTATAAAAAAGTTAAAAAACAATTGACTTTAAGTATTGATAGTCCAAATTATTTTAGCATAATTACTTTGTTAAAAAAAATATAACTTTCAAGTTAAAACAGCAAAAATTGAAAACTAAGAGTTCTCTGACAAGTACCATTTTGGACCCTATATATGCTTTGATAAACCTTGTAGCAAATTTGATTTATAAAAAATTATTAAGAACTAACCACTTTCTAACATTTTTTCAATCATGACCACTTAATTGAACATTATTGATTTTTCCTTTGAGCAAACAAACATTACATTTTTGTAATTCGTGAGTTGCATTCAGTTGATCGTTTAAATACTGTAGTTTGTATAATTATATTGAACTGATAATGTCTTAATGGTATTAGATACACACTGGTCTTATTATTTTGCTTTTTATTATTATAATCTGTGGTTAAATTGTGCGGAGACCATATGAAAAAAAGGGGTTGACAAAGAATGACACTCCCGACAGAACCAAATGGAAAAAGTTTTCCTAAAACAACGACCCTTATTATAGAGGGAAAAGCTGTAAAAAAAAGTTGGCAAATAACTAAAGACTAACTATTGCTTATTTCGTTGTAGCGGTGACAATTTGCGAAGAATATTGGATGCAAAAATAATATACAATATTATTTTATTATAAAAATAATGTTTAATTTCTGGAAACGATATTTTAACAACATTGACATTTTTTGCTTAAATGGGAACAGCTATATAAACAACCGTCCCCACGCCATTCACGCATCCGCTCTATTTTTGTCATCTCCGCATCCGTCTTGGTTTCCTGCTGTTTTCCCCCGTATTTCGGTTTTGTGATTTAGCAAATATGCTTTTCCGTCGTATCTTGTGTTGTTACCCCTTATTTCTGAGTAACTAATACTAGTAGAGTTTTAAGGAAAATCGACCAGTCTAATCTACGCAACCTTCTACGAGCGACGCCACTTGCCCTATTACATTATCAGAGATCGAGCTAAGCTATCTCAATCAATCCAAACTTTAAAGATTCAATCACCATACAACGGCCGCGTAATCATTAAAACATTTACTGTTTTTGTATTTGCAAATGTTTGGTACACTAAAAGCAAAAAAAATTATTTAAAAAAATTATATTTTCAAATAAAGTAAATATTTTAACACAATTTATTAGTTGCACAAACTTAAAATTTTTTATTACTAATAGTGGCTTCATGCAATACCTAAATTTTAAATTATTTTAATTGGAGGATTTTTATTAATTAATTTTATAAAATAAAATCATTAAAACAATATAAACAGCGAAAAAATATTAGAACTGATGAGACCGTATTCTAATTTGAGTTGAAACAAGATGTCTCAAATTATTTTTAAATGTATATTTCAAAAATGCAACGTTTTTAACAATTTGCTACATATTTAACCTATTTAAGTTACATAAATGTTAATAAAACAAAAGCTGAGCTGGGTGGGTATGGGTTCAAATCCCACTACCGACACTGAATACGAGCCCATGTTCGGCTGCGCTAAAATGTCCACTGCTGAAAGATGCGTTTCCCGTCAAAACATTTGCAGTAGTAAACATAAATAAAAAAATAGATAATTTATTTGCCTTCCTATAGTTCAGCTTTACAAGTTCTTGGTTTTCTCAAATATGAGCTTAATCGCTTGGAAAATGACTTATTATTATATATTATTATATATAGAGAAAATCATTTGCTATAAAAAATTGCACTTTACAGGATTATATTAATACTTTGATAGACTACTACCCCAAATAGGTTAAAAAATAATTAATAATGTTTATCGTTTTTAATTATAAAGTTTATAATGGTAATTTAATATATTTATATACGTTTTCAATCATATAAGTATTTATTCTTTAACAAAATGTGGGTATTTTGAATATAGAAATATATAGAATAAGTGTTGTAAATTATAACTAAAACTGTTTTTGCTAATAATTTAATGGATATTGTTACAATATTATTTGCGGAATATATTAGTAAGAGCGATATGTCTAAAATAATCAACAGGTACTGGATGCTATAGTGAGTTAAGTTTACTTTCAGTATACCAAACAACTGTATGTGTATAGGTTTGATCTCTACTGAATTTTAAAGTAAATACAACCCGTCCTAAATTTAAGTAATTGTAAACATAATATAAGGCTGAAAGAAACTTGCTTTAAATTCAATAGAAAATTAATTCAATTTAAGCATAATCAATGTGGCAAACAGTTAACTGTCAACTATTATTAGTTTAAAATTTATAAACATTAAAATGATTATAGTTTAATGAATTTGTTGACTAGCTTAAAAACAAAAAAACACTTGATTGTAATAAAATAAGTGAATTATTATTAGTGTTACGAATATTAACTTTGTTTAATAAAAATTATTATACATTTATAAAAGTACAAAAAATTAACGTATATATGCTTTGACATTTTCTATTTCCACTTTGTGCTATATAAATATAGTCCATCTGGGGTAGTACAAAACTTCAATGTTGTGTGAACTGCAAAAAATCACATTAAGTATCTTGAATAATTATGCTTTAACAAATAACCGTTAAGCTGACATTTAAGTTTACATGAAAAAACAGTACAAACCATGGCATCATTGTTAGGATGACTATCTAAATAAATAAAATGCATTTTTACTAATATAATAAAATAAAAAAGATTAACCGAATGCGTTAATTTTTATTATTTTATTATCTATTTATAAAAAGAATATTTTGCTGGGGGTTAATAACATTTATTACATTGTTACATAAAACAGTTTAATTTATAAAATATCATTGCCTACCGCATTTTCTAATAAGCATTTGTAAACTGCAAGCCTAAATAGTATTTTTTTTATTGCAACACTACTTGCATGCAATTAAGAGCAAACATTGCATTAACACTTTAAAATTGTTTTCTTGTTATAATTACTTGTCTGATTTCCACTAATTATTAACCCAGTACGAAAATACAATACCAAAATATTTTCACACAACAGTATGTCCTTTATACTTTTACATTTTTAAAGGGATTAATCTATTTTTCACTGAGTTTTGTTTAAGAAACGTTTCTTCAATTGATTTTTCATAAAATTATGTTTTACATTTTTGGCTACTATTCTCATTGTCAGTAGCCAGAATTGTCCATATTGGCTAACATCATCTTATCATGAGTCAATCAAAAAATGTGGGTTGTACATTTACAAAAAATTCGTCCTAGTTGCATATCTTACCTAATTCTCATTTTTTGGGTGGCATAAATGCGTGTTTGCAACAGATCAACTACAAAGCCATGTAAAATTTGTAGTAAAGTCCGTCAAGGCTGCACCATTTTTGTTAAACCATCCAATCGATGCCACATTTGCCAAGTTATTCTTACAGATGGAAAGTGTGTATGTTAGTATATCGTTTATAACCAATTCGAAATATGTAGACATTGCTGTTCTTTTGGATGAGAATAAAATTCAGTTACAACGTGCATTGAATTTCCTTGATCTGAAAATCAATCCCAAATATCTGTCATCATATTGTCTCAAGCTCCTAATGCGGGATTTGTATTAAATTATGTTCTCCTCTCCAACGTAAAGGAATTTACTTATAAATGATAAAACCTTAATTTAATTAATATGTTAACAATTACCTCAAAAGGAAAGTAATTTAATTATCACAAAAATAATGATAAATAATAAGTTTTCATTATTTTTGGATGTAGGATGTCAAATATGAGTATGTTACTAATCCTAACTTTTAGAAGAAAATCAATATATTGTTTATTTTTAAATCCAGTAATGCTCATAATGAAATGCCAAATATCCTCAGGACTTGAGTAATGCTTATAAAATCTCAATTTTTGATAATGGTAATATTCCTAATTGTCACTTACTCGTGGTGCATCCTGGACTAGGTGCCCCCAAAACACCTAGATTAGCACAGCAGGTACCGAGTGCACAGCGGTATAACTGGGCTTCCGCTTTGGTGAATAAGCGCAAGCATAAATCCGGGTATTTAAAAGGTTTCTTAAGGTATATATACAATATATGCAGCCGCTGGACTTAAGGAAATAACCCTGACAAAAAATCTGACGACCTTGCCTATCTTTACGAAAAGGTGTCACCATCTATAGCCAAAAAAATTGTTATTTTCCTACGTTTGTTATGTTCATCAAGTCATTAAAGTCAAATGTTTAATATGCTATACAAATCTAGAAATAATGAGATGACTGTATTACAAAACCATAATGAATGGATCCTAGTACCCCTGACGTTGTAGTGCATCCTGGATTGAAACTAAAGCAGGGGGGAAAACTTGCATATATAGTAGTATGTATGGGCTTTTTGGTGGATGAGTGCTTAAAAAAATCTTAAGGTATAATACATGTAAACATTTTTCTGAGTCATTTGATATAATCAGATAGTTTCATCAATTTTTTTTATCAGTGGCACCGTAAGAATAATACGTTTTTCATCTAATAAACTTTATCATTTTTCTTATTTACGTTTCTGATAAAAAGTGCATCTGTAAAAAACGTTTATATACGGGAATCTTTCGTCTTCGATACACAGTGATAAAACTCGCTATTGGTTTCTATTTTAAAAGCGTGAACAGGGTTTTTTACATCCATCTAATTAGAATAACTACGTCGAGTCCAGTCCGGTGCACAAACAAACGCTATCGCAAAACGAGGCGAGAGCAAAAAAATTTACATTAAGTAGTGCCCACAAAATCTAATCACGTCTCAATTTGAAAATGAACTAATCAGAGAACAAAACCCATATCTAATAGAATTTACCATATTTTCTATGTAATACAATATTTTCCAACAATAGAAAGCAATCGCTTCAAAAATATGGAATAAGAAATTACCATTTTATCAATCAAATAAATAAATTTTCTAGTGTACAGAATAAAACAATGCTGTGCAAAACAGCAACGAAAGATGGTGGCAGAGTCACCTCTTCATTAGTTCCAATTTCGCATAGCATTCCGAATTCCTATACGAAAAGGTTGTCGGATGCGAATTGAACTTTGGCTAGAGGACCACTAACTTGAAACGACGCCAGTGCCCACAGGAATTGACATCGCGATATTTGGGGGATTTGGGAATTGACTGATCCATAAGCTTAACCTGCTACATATGGTAAATGGATACTTTCAAGTACCTTTTAAGCATCTTATTTTTAATATTTTGTGAAACATCTTTCAGTAATGGGCATTTTAACGAAATCGAATGTAGGCCCGCATTTTAGTGCCGGTGGTGGGATTCGAACCCATGCCCACCAAGGTCCGAATTCGAGCGCTGTACCGCTAGACCACCCATGGGTGTATGCTAGAACCTATTAACTAAGCGGGAGTTCAGTGAAAGCCCAGTTATACCGCTGTGCACCCAATCCCCGCCGTTATTAGTCTAGATGTCTATGGGCACATAGTCCAGGATGCACTACGTGGAGAGGACAGTCAGGAAAATTACCAACATTGGAAATTAAGACTTTATAAAGATTAGTCAAATCCTCAGGATCATTAGCATCCCGTTGTAAAAAAGTTACTCTTATTAAAACATTACCACTTTACGTAAACTTGTGATAAAAACTGCATGTTTTGGTAATTTAATTTAACTCAAATTTATAGAACATTTTGATTCTACTACAAAAACGTCAAAAAACAACAAAAATTTACATAAAATTGAAAAAGTAACAAAATTTGCCGATAATTATTTTTAAAGCATTGGGTTCCCTTTATAATTCCAAACAAAAATATTAGAAGACGTAAACTGTGAGATGAATTCATTTCGTATATTCTCTTCAGTCATAAACATATAAAGAATCAGTATAATTATTTCAAAAATATATTTTATTTTAAAAATGAACTGAAACCTTCATACTATTAAAATAAACTAGTTTACTGATCCAAAATAGCATTAAACGGTAAAGGTAAAAAAAGTAGATTTTCAACCGATTTCATACACGTCAGTACTTTTGAAGTTGGCTGAGAAATTGATTTTGAATGAACTAAGTACTACATTCAATGTAAGTAATGATCTATGTCAATTTACGTACAAGCAAAATAGTTGCACACTAGATTGTGTATCCAGCATGGTGAACTATGTTGCAAAATGACTTGACAATAAATAAGGCTTTGTAAGCTGTTTGTTTGTTGATTATAAAGCCGCATTCGATAGCTTATGCAGAAGCAAACTGCTTCAGCGTCTTATTGAACTCAATGATCCCAATCACATAATCAAATGGTTAACCAATTATTTTGTAAACAGAACACAATACACCCAAATTGGGTTTAAAAAATCCACTTCACTTCAAAATAACAAAGGTGTTACATAAGGTGCGGTTCTACCTCTTTTCCTTTTTTCATTATACATGGACGTTCTCCGACCAAAAGAGCCTGCTGTACTTTTCAAATATGCCGATGATATGGCTTTATGTGAAGCTATCTCCTTAGCCGTAGATCATGTGCATTTTCTGGAGTCGATTAGTGAATTAGTAGATTGGTCAACAAAACATAGTTTAAAATTAAATCCTACAAAATGTAAAGTAATTAATTTTAGCTCACACAAACCTTCAACACAATTGATTCAAATTCATCCAAAGGTGTGTATTAAAAATGTGGAAATTGATACTTGTGATAGTTTTCAATATCTTGGTGTTTTACGGAATAACAAACTTACCTGGTCTAATCACATCGACCATTTGTTCACAAAAACTTGAGGTTTATGTTACTACATAAGACGGTTAAGGAACCTTCATGCTCGCCAACATATTATTAATACATATTTAAAAGCTACATTTTATCCAATATTGCTCTCCCGTAATATTTCCGGGACTAAAAAGAAAGGATTTTATGAAGTTAAAAAAATGTATTACCATTATTAGCCAATCATCAGGCAATCCTTACAATGACATTCTTAATGAAATAATTTGACACTTCAAAAAATGCTTTCAATTTATCATTCGTATCTCCAACAACACCAATCATCCACTTTATCGTAATTTCAGCAAATCAATTGCATCGGAAAAGACGAAAAGATCACATATCCACGTTAAGTGCAGAACAAATGTGTATTTAAATTGGTAGATGATAAAACCAACTAAGGGAAAAAGTTGCGAAAGAAGGAGCCAATAAGAGTCAGATAACTTTTTGTGAGTGTGTAACTACTCGTAAGTTAGGGACAGGAAAGTTTCCCAATATGTGACCAAATTTACACGATGACGCAATACAAATCGTATAGTGCTATGTAAATATTGATTTTTTCACCTTATATTCAAGGTCAAACAATCCTTTTTTGATAAAAGCATGCACCAACGTGACTCACACTTACGGAGGTTGACCATGATGATGATTTTCACTCCTAGAATCTCTGAAGAGCTGGATCCTTTATTATCTATGACCAAGCCTAGGTACATAAATCCATCAACCACAGGGAGTGGGCTACCATTAACAGTGATTGGATTTCTAAAGGGGACGTTTGCTAAAACCACGTTTTTTTAGTATTAAGATATAAGCCGTATTTCTCTGAGGCTTTTTGAGTAAGTTCAACCGCATTTTGCAAATCTTCTTCGGTTTCTGCCATAAGAACCGCATCGTCTGCATATTGAAGATCCGCTATCTTGCGACCATCATGAGTTATATAGCCCTCAAATGACCGAGACACTTCATCAAAAATGTCATCAACTACAAAATTGAAGAGCATGGGAGCTCAAAACACATCCTTGGCGGATACCTGAATTTATGTAAATTGCATCAGTTAAGGAATCTCCACTCCGTATTACTGCGTTTGACGTGTATAACAATTTAATAATGTTGACAATCTTGGAAGGAATTCCTTTAGCAATGAGAAGATTCCACAGCAGGTTGCGATCAACAGAATCAAAGGCGACTGAATAATCTATAAATGCTGTTGGTATCGGGAACGAACTTCTAACATTCTGCGAACAGTATGAATTTGATCGATGCATCCCATCCCAGGACGAAATACAGCCTGGTTGGCTCGTGTTCGACACTCCCGTTCACCATGGATCCTGCGTAAGATAATATTTGCCAAAACTTTTGAAGCCCCGCAAAGTAAGCTGATTCCTCTATAATTAGCGGGAACCGTTGTATCTCCTTTCTTATGGGTTGGGATTATAATAGCTTGAGTCCATGCTTTTGGTATTTTCTCTTTTTCCAAATGGAGTTTATCAAGGAGTATAAATGTTGTATAATATTTATCCCGCCATACTTAAAAACTTCTATTGGTATGCCATTACTCCTGTAGCCTTCCCATCTTTCAAATGATGGCATGCTAAGATAATTTCTTCGTGCTAGGGGTTCTCTGTCGAAACTAAGTACGGGGATCGGGGGATTGTGTATGGAGTTGATTGGAAACTTTCGTCGCTTTGTGTTTGATGGGATTAAGTAATTTCGCAAAGTGTGATGTCCATTGATTTGCAGAGATTACCGATGAGCGTTGATTGTGAAAGGAATGTCCTTTGCAAAGTTCATTGATCTTCTTGAATAAGGTTTGAGTATTGTAACGCATTGCAGCAACCTCTAATTCCTCAGCTACATGCAACCAATATTTCTCTTAACTATTATAGAAATTCGTTGTATATTCTTGTCTCCATCCAATTTTCTGTGCTGATTTTTGTTCGAAAATTCATTTCGTAAAACTTTTGTGGAGTTGGAAATCTGGAATGTTGTTCGTATTCTGAGTTTCTTGGGTAATAACCTAGAGGCCACATTTAGTTTAGATGTAAATAACTTCCAATTATGTTCCACTTTATTATTATTATTAATAGAAGGACCAGAATTTAAATATGCTTTTTCAAAGGATTCCTGAATATGAGACGCATTTTTGATAGATTTATAGTCTAGGTGATTAAAGTGCTTGTGTTTGGATCGAAATTCAAGTGAGTGTGCACTTTAATAACCCGTGATCACTTCCATTTTTTGTTTCAGTCAGCAACCGTGGAATGCATGCACATCTTTAATTGATGAAAACCAGTTACGAGAGACAAGAACGTAGTCAATTTGAGAGCGACAATCTTGTCTCTTATACGTGGTTAAGTGACGTGGATGATGTTGGAACATTGTGTTAGTGACTACTAAATCATGTCGTAACGCATAAGTACTAAGAAGTCACCGTTTGAGCAATTGCTATTGCTAGTTGTCCAGTTGCCAACTGCTGAGCAGCAAGCAGCACTTAACCTAGCGTTAAAATCCCCCATTACCATTATAAAATTCGATTTGTTTTCTAAATTAGTTGTTGTGGCCGCCAATAGTTCATAAAATGTTTGTATTTCTGACTCTGTGACTTGATGTGGGAGCGTATACATTTACTATACCTAAAATTAAATTCCCAGTCTGAAAACGGGCGGTCATGATTCTAGAATTAATAGGGCACCAATCAATAAGAGCTTCCGTCGTACTTGAGGACGTAATGATCGCAACACCATATTTGGCGGGTCCAGAAACATCACATTGAGAAGGCCAAAAGGTTGATCCTGAAGGTAATTTTATAGCACAAGTCCCTGAATGACGGGTTTCTTAAACACATGGAATATTAACATTATGACGGTTAAACTCAGCAGCAACACAATCTTGCGCAGCCAGTGTCGACAGTGAGCGCACGTTCCATGAGCCAACGTTAAGCGGACATTTTGGTTTTAGTGGGCAAATCCTAGATTTAATAACCGGTGCATTATCGCGAGTAACATTCACAGAGCAGGCAGTAGCGTCGCGAGTCACATTCTGCCTTATTTGAGCTCTGAGAATGATCATCAGTATCTGCCCTGTTGACCACGGCATTTAATTGATTTTTGTAAGTGTTTCAACCGCGAATATATAGACCAGTTAGCCGCGACCAGCCATCCTAGTGAGAAGACGAGCAATTTTTAAACCACCTTTTCTAGGCCCCTCTCCGTGTGGAGCAAGCAGTGCTGTCCCTAAATAGGGCTACTTGGTGATAATACTAAGGGTGACACCGATAACCGTTGTCGCCTTCTTGTCAACGCATTAACGATCTTAACGCTAGAGTATCGGTTTGGTCCAGGGCTGTTTATTTGGCACAGCCTTATTCACAGCTAACTTTTATTGCCAAAAGTCGTTCCTCTATCCGCCACCTGTGGACGCGCTAAGTAGGGATCGGTATCCACTAACCTTTGTTGTATATATATATATATATATATATATATATATATATATATTAATAAGTGTTATATATGTCTATGATAAGTAACAAGTACTAAATATTAGCGAATCTTAGTAGGTCAAGATAATATTCATTTATGTAAATATCTGTAATGATCCAGTTGGTTTTAGGCAACTAACCTATCCAAAATACAGGATCGGAACGCCATAATTAAGGAATCAGTAATTTGACTGAAATCGGCTACTGTAGAGTTTACTAATACTCCAGCTCAAAAAATCTTACAACTAACCATTTCAATATTAGTTGCAAGCAAGAAAAGCAAATTGAAAATATTGACTCACGTTTAACATTAAACGTAACCATGCATTTTCAGTATATCAAACAACGTTCAGGCATCAAATACAAAATTAGAAAAAATTTTAAACTTTGTTTAAATACTACAAAGTTAATCATATTATATCATGAACCAAGTTGATCTCAAGACAACGACCTTTTATTTCATACACATATTACCAATAACTTTTTTTTAAATACAAAAAATGAAATAGTCATTTTAAAAATAACATGAAAATAGTCATTAAAGAAATAGAAACCTATTATGAAAATTTGTTTAGGCGCATTCAAACGGTTTCTAAACTACTTTTTCGTTTATACACGCAGTATTTCTAAACAGTTGTTATAACAAATAGCAATCCAATCAGGTTGCGTTGATGACCATTGAATTTGATCAATTTCACCGGCCGCCGTATAAGCCAAAATAGGGTCTTCAATTGCTCTCGGCATAGACTGAATATCCCAAATCAGGGCTTGACAATCCTCGGACGCAGTGCACAAATGACAACTAGAGTGAGGGGCCCAGGCTAATCCATTAACAAAAGTACGATGATTGTTCAAACGAGCCACAGGAGTACAGGGAATGCGCAAGTCGAGAATTATAATCTAAAGTTTTTATACTATACTATTATAACGAAATTGTACTGGTAATAAAAAATGCATATAATTGAATTAATGGTTAAAAAACGCTTTATGATAATGTAAAATTCCCTCAACATTTCTTAAATCAACAACTGTTAAGAATTAATATTAAATTCATATAATGCATATATAGTAGTTTGATACACTGATCCAACTGTTCAAAGTAAAACTTTTACAAAGTTGGCTTTATACGGTATTCTAATTTAGTATTCAAAATGTCAATTTTTAAATTAATGTTTTATTTTTTTATAAAAGAAGATTCCAAAAACCTAACCATGAGTCAACTTAATTTTAATAAAACAAATTTATTGACTCTACTCCTTACAAACAAATAACTGAATTTTCCTGAATTATATTTTGCAACTTAAAAAACTAGTTTATCTTAATTTTTTAAAGTGCACAATAATTTTTCTAATAAACAAAAGCAAACGTTTTTTTTTGCATTTTTAATGGAACTTTTTATTAACTTGTCTTTTTTACATCCTACAATGTAAGTATTTAACCTATTTTAATATAAAAATCTATTTTCAGTAATAAAATACTCATTTTTAGTACTAAAAATTTTAGTCAGCAAACATTATTGTAGTTATTATAACGTTTAAAAATAACAAATAAAATTAGTTATCAAGGAAATAGAAACCTATTATTAAAAGTTGTTTAGAAAAATTAATTGTAATATTTTGGTTATAATTAATGTTAGGTGATTACGTTAATGCTGTGTTTAATGAGAATAAATCTAGTCTTAAATAATACATTAGAAAGTAAAAATAGATAAATTAATAATCAATTATTATTTTAAAGATTTAGAAATTGCATTAAATAGTTACATTTGTATAAGTGTTAACTTTAAAATATGACTTTTTCAATGTTTGGATATTTTGGAATAAATATTACAGTATGTAATAGTTTATATCATTCCAAATAATTTTTAAAGACACATCACACAATAAATATATATAATATTGCCTTAATCATAATGCAGGAATATCTTCAAGGATTGTAATATACATGTTTCTAGCAGAATGAACTCCAATAAGCATAACGTCCAGTAACAGTAAAGCACATCAACTACCAAACCATGGACAAAATTATCATCTCTTATATAGATAAAATGACATGTTAAACATACTTCAACTGAATCCACAGCAAATGTAGCTAAATAATTCGCATCCTGTTTGTTCCAAGCAAGTCGCAACAGCGGTGAATGATTAGCATCTTCATAGACAATTTTTGAATGCTGTAAATGTCTTAAATCAAACATGCGTACTGAACCATCTGCTCCTAAATAAAAACAACCATCAAATAAAGTTATATCCCGTTTAAATAAATTTATTTAGAAAAACTGGACAAATCAAGAAAAAATATTCAATTCACATTAGCCAATCATGATCATTTACAATAAATTAAAGTTAAATTGTTGAATATGTTTAAATACAAATACAAAATGATAAAATCTTACCAACACTAGCAAATACATCTCTGCCTCCACCAGCCCTGCTAAAAGCTATATCATAAACTTCTTTATCGTGTGCAATCAACTGGGCCTCGACACGACCACTCACTGCATTCACATGACCAATTACTTGTTGAGTCTAATTTTTTAAAAATATACTTATCAAATAAAAGTCTTTAATCAACATTTTTAATATACAAAATATTCATTAAACGTAACCTACTTCAAGTGCCCAAATAGTACAAGTGGTATCAATACTTGATGTGCCAATTATGTTGGGATCAACCTCATTCCAATCAAAGGATGTGAGGGGTGCACAATAATCTGAATTTTTGTTATTGTTTAAAAGACATTCATTTTTCACTTCAATATCATCAATCACTCGCCAAATACGCAAATAATCTCCACTCGTAGCTAACAAATCAGGAAACGCACATTTTGTATCAGGAATCCACTGAATTTTTGAAGTGGGATAATGGTGAGCAAACGTATGTTGAACAACGAATTCACCTTGCTCATCATCTAAATGAATTATTTGCACCTTGTTATTGTATTCTTCAATAAAACTGCCCACGGCCAGTCGGAAACGCTTGTCTGAACGAACAGACCAATTCATTCCAAAAATACACCATGGAGCACTATACTTGTAAATTTCTTTACGCTTTATTCCAAGTTTGTTACTGCCGCTACTCCCACTGCCACCTCCAAGAGTAGAATGTTGTTGATGCGAATTTGCTGGCATTAATGGCATATTACCTCCGGGGATATCTGACATTGAATTTCAAGTGCTTATGAAGATGCATAAATCTAATAAATAATGTTTGACACCGAAGTCTACGTCATTATATGAAGCTAGTTATAAATTGCTGATTTTTAAACAATAAATAAAATATTTTCATTGTTAACACAATGATAATATATAAACAATATACGTACAATTAGAAGAAACAATACAAAAATATTTTTGTTGATTAAATAAATGTAGACAATCTCTATATCTAAAAACTTGTTTAAGATCATCCCATTGTAATTTCAATTAAGGTTATTTAGGTAGATTATTTTATATACCTTCGTAACAAAAGAAAACTGCTTGAAATTTCCATTCCAAAAAACCTACATATTTGCTAAGTAATATAAATTCTTTAAAAATCCATCTACTAGACTTCGGTATTGAACATGTATTCATACAGTTTGTTCGTTTTCTCACCAGACACAGATTTAGTTGTTCCTACCTCTTACCTTGATCTCAGATTCTCAAATCAATCGTTCTTAAACAATCAGATTAGTCATCCTCTGCATTTAGAAAAGAAAGACTACCTTCTCCTAACTTTTAAAGTTATTATTTTTGTTTTTTATCTTCCAAACTCTGTCCAATTCCCGATTTCAAAAAAGCAGATTTTGCTAGTGTGCGCAGTTTCTTAAGTAGCGCCAATTGGGACTTCCCAATTACAGGATATATAAATTAACATTACCCACCTCACCTCTATCATTAAGGAAGGCATCAAGTTATTCGCTCATTTTAACTCCCTTCCATTCACACTAGACCCACAACTTTGAAACATTCTGCAAAAATGCAGTAAAGCGTTTAACAAGTGGAAAGCCATTACTCTTTCCTGCTCCCATCATGTATATTAATCTACGAAAGAAGTGAGCGCGCAGCAGCACTCATAGTATAAGAACCATCAATTACACAAACTTCTGATGACGGCTGGTTTGGACAAAAGCGTCCTTTTAAATTTACCAAACGTAAGTGCTCTATGAGGTCTCATACCCTCGCGTAAAAAGTAATAAAAGTTCTTTCTTTTCCCTATTGAAAGTCTATAATGCATTTAGCGAATATTTCAAATCTGTCTTCAATACAGGCAGTCCTCTTGCTTCCTACTCTAGGCCGTTAGAACAACAACAACAAAAGTTAGTGGCAATGCCACATCTTCATTAGTTCCAAATTCGCATAGCATCTCTAACAATCCCCTTCCATTGTTCACGATTTTCGGAGGCGTGTAGGGATATGTCGGTCCATCGACTTAGCCATTGTTTCCAAGATAAGGTGCCGGTCAAAATTGTGTAAAGATCGTCCCGAACAGCATCCATCCAAGTACGTTTTTGACCTCCTTTCCTCTTCTTCCAGTCGGTATTTGGACAAGCCAGTGTTACGATCCGTGAGATTGCATCAGGATTTCTACGAAGCACATGTCCAAACCAGCGCAATCTTCGTTGTCGCGATACCAATGAAGGAAGATCATGAAGTTAGGCCGTTAGAAATAGCTGGACATCGTGAAATAAATGCCTCTTCGGTTCCACATCATCTTCGTTAACTAAAATCTACGTCATGCGGATCTGACTGCATCTATACCAGCCCTTAACAAATGTACAAATCTATTAACCTCCATCCTCTCCTAAATCTTCAATCTCTCCTCAAATTGTAGGGGCTCCATTTATTTAGAAACTGGCTTTCATACAAACTATCCTTAAATGAACAGTGGCGACGTCACAAGAATGCCGTCTACCAGCCAAGAAACTTTGTTATTCTTCCATGTTTGTTACGCTTATTAAGCCATCAAAGTGGATCGTTTATATGTCGTATATGGGAAATAATGAAGAGGTGACCACGTCACCAACCAAAATGAATGAATCCTTAAATGCTCGGGTGGTCTAGCAGTACAGTGCTCAACTCAAACCTGGATGGGCATGGGTTCGACCTCCACCACCTGCACTAAATGTGAGTCCACATTTGGCTTAGATCAAAATGTCCACATTTTATATGCCGTATAAATATGGAAAATAATGAAAAAGTGATCAGGTCACCAATCAAAATAAAATGAAATATTTCCCGTAAAACATTTAAAATAGTAAAAATGAAATAAAAATAATAGCTTCGCACTATTCTAGACCATATACATTGAAAACGATTTCGACAAAGTCCCATAAATACAAGTTCATATTTTGAGGTAAAGCTGGTCCATTCGTCGATTAAATAAGTAATCTTTTAAAAAACAGCTATTTCATTGTCAGATTGGATTCCAATTTGTCTCCATATGTGAGATTATTTCTGAGGTTTTTCAAGGATCGGTAAAAGGTCCCATACTATTCATCTTATACATTAACGATCTGCCCTCAGTAATTGACACTACCTTATTCTAGTCTTAAATTTAGGTTGTGTCTTCCCATATTTTGTTAAGGTTCAGAACTCTTTTAATAAGCATTTGTACAAACTTCAAAAATCGTTAGCACTGACCTGTCTGCGTCAAAATTAGTTCATACATGAAATGATAATGATCCTGGAGATTTGAGTAATGCCTAAAGCCTCAATTTTCGATTATAGTAATATCCATGACTGTTCCTCCACGTGGAGCATCCATTCACCTAAACTAGCATACCTGGGAACTAGTGCACAGCGATATAACTGGGCCTACGCCTTGACAGATGAGTGTAAGCATATGCCCAAGTTACTTAAAATGTATCTTAAGTTATATATGTGCTATATGTATCCCTTGGGCTGATAGAGATAAAACTGACAAATGAGGCGGCCTCATCAATCTTTGCAAACAGTAGCGCTGTCACAAGAATACCGTGTATCAGCCAAAACCGTCATTATTCTTCTACGTTTGTTACGTTTATCAAGAGATCGGATTCGATACTTTAATATGATGTACAAATATGAAAATAAACAGATGACTACCTCACAAACCAAATGAATAAATGTTAATACAACTTTGAATAACTTCACCTCCCACATAGTTAACCTGCTAACACAGGATTTTCAAATCGTCAAGTAACCGATCCATATACCTCTTTCATTTTACCCTGTTCATTCTTATACATTCCTCGTTTAACTGATGTATTATAAGCAAACCGAGAATCCAAAGTAATGTTTCTTACCCAAATATTAAACTGCAAGTAGTTAAGGGACTAAACTAATAGTCCACTTCTATGTAAACATGAGTTGAACTCCTACTCCTTGCACCATTTCAGTGAAGTCAATGAAACTTAGAAATTGAATTTACAACCATACCATAAAATAATTTGTATCCAGTAGAAGTCGCTAATTAGGAATGCCAATCTGAGTTTTGCGATGTTTTCGTAATGAAACGCGTTTACAATAAAAAAGCCTAATAAACAGTTACAGCTCGAGAGGTGAGGCGCACAGCACGCTGCTAGTCAAGTAGTACGTTATATTATATCTGCTCCTTTTTTAAAGATTATTACAGCGTTTTCGTATTGTAATATAAAACTTGTTTCGTTATTACCTTTATATATTTATCATTATGCTCACTTTCATTAATTTTTAACTTTTACATTGCACTGTATCTATTCGTATTAATTTTCAATATTTTCTGCTACAAATCCTCCTTTATCTCATCCTCCATTTCCTATCGTCCCGATAACTTGAGATACAATAAAACCGAGTTTCCCCTACTTAACTCGTGTACCAATCTGTAACATCCCTTTCAAACATTAACATTGTATTAAGCTTAAATAAAAAAAATCTCAAACACTCAACGCAATAAAATTCTGAATATTTGCAACATATTTTTAAATGAAAATTAAAAACGTATTAAAAATTACCTATCTATTATTAACAAAATAAAAACAATTATAACATATTGTGTTTTATGAAAATCATAAGAAATTAATTAATAACATTTAATTTTTTTTAATAAAACTAATAAAATGCCACAATTATTAAAAATAATCAATACAATTATATGTACCTACATAAACGTAGAGGACAAAATTAAAGGCGAATGCTAACTTTAAACAAGTGCAAGTTTTACGCAAAGGACTTTCTAATGTCAGATAAATTTAATTAAAAACATTATATATATAATTATTAAATTATTTTCTAATATAATTAAAATATAATTTTTGTTTTATATTTAGAAAAACATATTTATTTGCATTTTTACAAAACCCTTTTGCTTTAAAAATAAGCATGGGGTGATAAGTTAACAATTAGGATCAGGAAGGTACATAAAGTGAGTAGGAATTTATTTTTTAATCCTTGGTTTTTAATATAATTAAAAATTTTAAATTAGGAAAATAAAGAGGGAGAAGAATCTGGGACAGGTTTCAGGTTTGTACACGAGTTCAGGTTTCAGGTTTCAGGTTTCAGGTTTGTACAAGAGTTAAATAGGAGAAAAACTCCTTTCAATACTCTGTTCAAGGTATCAATGTCAGGTATTACATAAAACAAATAAAAAAAATAATAATAAAATAATGTATAAAATAAATTTATGTAGATAATGCTAATCGTAGGCCGATTTGAAGGCTTTAATGGATGAGGCCGTGACGATGCGGGCGGGTAAACTATTCCACGCTGAACTAACTCTATACGAGAAATGACAAGAACACAGACGGGACTAAACTCTAGGTTTGGAAATCTTGGAAAAATGAATCCTTAAAGAGGACAAAAAATAATTGAAGTAGCTGAAATTAAGAAGTTTAAAACCTAAGATAAAGTCACCCCGGAGTCTCCTCTCATGCAATGGAAAGAGTTTGAAAGTTTCAAAACGCTTGGAATAGAAAATGTTTTTAAACAATTGAAGCATTTTAGTGAATCTTCTCTGTACCTTGACAAATTTGAGAATGTTCGTCTTTAGGATAGGGGACGTAACTTTAATGCAGTATTCAAGGTGCGGCCGAATATAGAGTTGAAGGAGGAGATAAGTACAGTTAATGGGAATGTTACCTAAATTTAGCCTTAAAAATTTAGCTAGTTGATAATACTTAAGAATAGCTTTACTATAATGACATAAAAAATTGAGAGAAGGATGTCCTTTACCAGGTTAACTCGAGCAATAGGTTGTAAATTTGGAGCTCTAAAAAGATTGCCTAAATGTTTTCCGATAGTAAAATGATTACATTTAGAAACATTCAGAGATAGAGCATTATCCAGGGACCACTTGTGTATATTATTAATGTCCTCTTGTAATTTTCCAGGGTTGGTATTCCAGATTTCGACATAATCAGCATAAAGCAGAATGTCAAAATGCCCAATCGGGGGGGGGGAGGTCATTAATGTAAATGATAAAATGTAAAGAACCTAAGATTGATCCCTGTGGAACTTCTGAAGTAATAAGGGTGGGTGTAGAGGCATTACCTAATTTAACACTAAAATAACGATTGGTATGAAAATTGCGTATCCAATCCAGGAGTGAAGGACTTACACCAAATGATGTTAACTTACACAACAATGAGGAATGAAGCACCTTTTGAATCTGTGCGATACGCTTGCGTGACGTTACGGATCAAAAGTAGCTTGCTTTTGTTGTGCTCACTGTTTTCGCGTTCGCTAATTATCGTTTTTGTGTATTGGTGTATTTTTGTGTATTTTGGCACTTTTGTGTTTTGGTGTTAATTATTACGTGTTACTTGTTTACTTGCGTGTCGCCTGTGCGTCGTGCGGTAATCACACAGCACTGTGTTCTTTATACAATTATTGCTAGTTTTTCCCTAGCGATAGTTTTTGTTTTGATATTCTTTGTTCGTTTTTTTTGTTGTTTTCGCATAAATTTTTGCATTCTAGATCCCTAAAGGATGCATGCCTCAAATTCTTTTATTTGCGGCCTGGAACGCTGCAAAAAATTTGTGAAGGTTGGAATCCTCTGTGCAATCTGTAGTAACTGGTTTTATAAGGCTTGTTCCGGTTTATCGTCGGCGCATTATTCGCAGCTTGCAAATAGTCCTTTGGACTACATCTGTATAGACTGCAGATATAAAACTGATCTTCAGAATTTGCCCCAGGTTAACCTCACAAAGCCAGTTGAACTTATAGACTCAGCCATAGATACTTTGAAACTCTCTGCCCAAATCTCTAAACTTGAAAACAATATAGGGACTATGTCATCATCCTTATCGTCCCTACTGGTCAAGTTTACTGATTCTTTTGCGAAGACCGAATCCATAAACTCTTCAATATCTAATCTTTCGTACTTAGTCCAGAAAGAGCTTAATTCCCTAAAATCTGACATGTCCAATCTCAATGCCTCATCTGTAGCCGTTAAATCAGTACTAAGACATTCGCAAGAAGAAATTCTTGCAACTGCCAAGCAGCACGTTTTAGATTCTAAAAGAGACTGTAATCTAATTGTTAAGGGAGTTAAGGATAGCGTTATTGATTTTAAGAATTATGTTACGAATATTATTACCAAGTGCTGTCCTGAAGTTTCAGGTCTAAAAATTTGTAAGCTCACTTGCAAGCGTCCCCACTCATCCCCTTCTATATTGGTTACCTTTATTAATCCCTCTGCTAAAAATGACGTGTTATCCAGCTGGTCTAGCGTCAGACCTGACTACCCTGGGATTAGGTTAATAAAAGACCTCTCTTTTGCCGAACGCTCCTCTATATGCTCTAATTCCTGGACCCCTGCTGGTAACCCAGTTCCCTTAGTTCAATTGTCTCCATTACGACTAGATTCCTTTGATGCACCAAATTTTCGGATTCTACCCCGGAGTCAAAACGCTCCCCCGGTATTACATCGGTTTCGACAACTATCCCCCCTTCTTCCCCTCCCTCTTGGATTAAGTTCTTTTATACAAATGCACTAAGTCTTAGAAATAAATTGTTTGAGATTCAAGATCTGACGACATCCTCTTCTCCGTATATTATAGGGATCACAGAATCAGGCTAACTGAGGATATTCTTGATAGTGAAATAGCGGTTAAAAGGTATAACATTGTCAGGAAAGATTCTTTAAAGGGTGACTGTGGGGGCTGTATTTTTTATGTTAGAGATGATATTGCCTTTTCCACCATCACCTCCCGTCATAATAGTCTCCACGTAGGTTTTGACATATTAACATTAATTCTGGGTTTCCACACTGTATGTTCCCTAGTCTATTGTCCCCCCTCTCTTACTAATGCTACAAATAATTTACTTCTACAAGACCTTTAATTCATTTTTTCCAAGCCTTTTAAGCACCAAATCCTTATGGGGGACTTTAACTGCCCATCCATTGATTGGCCTTCTCTCTCTGGATTCTCTAGCACTTTTGATAGTAATCTTCTCAAGCTTAGCATCGAATATGCTTTTACACAGCATGTTTCCTCTCCCACCAGGTATAGGGTAGGTTCCTCCCCTTCTTGCCTCAATCTTATTTTTACAAATGACGCCTCCCCTATTAGTCAGATATCTTATCTTCCTCCGCTAGGTAAGAGTGACCACAATCTTCTTTTATTTGAAATCTTTCTCTCCTTTGGTGCTAATAATTTATCTCCCAGTCTAGCTCCTATTTTTGATTTTAGGAAAGTTGACTTTTCTAAACTTTGTAGTCACTTCAAGTCTGTAAATTGAAACTCTATCCATACAAACAATATCGAAACTTCCTATTCTAATTTTTTAGACATATTTAATGAAGGGATTAAACTCTTCGTTCCTTTTCGAGTTCCTTCTCATTCGAAGCCTAAGCTCCCAAGGTTTATCGTAAGGTTTATTGACAAACGTAATAAAGCTTTCGTTTTATCTAAATCGGTTAGCCTCCCTTGTCTCTATTATGCGTACCTCTCGGAAAGGAATAATTGTTCTAATCTAATCAAGGCCTTTAAAGATACGATGCTTTTTAAGCTTCTAAGCAGGGCTTCTAAAAACAGAAGCCTCCTCTTTAAATTTATCAAAGACAAAAAATCAAATGAACTCTCTCTCTCCTGTCTCAAAGATGACAAGGGGACTCTATTGTCGAGGGAATCGGCTTGCAACAGTTTTAGAAATTATTTAAAATCAGTTTTCCAAACTACTAGCTCACTTTGTCCTTAATTTTCTGATCCCTCTTTCACCATGAATTCTTTGCACTCCGACGCTTCTACTGTTTTTAATATTCTAACTAGTCTTAAATCTTCCTCTTGATGGCGTTTTTCCCAGGGTCCTTAAGGAATGTGCGGTGGTCTTAGCACCTCATCTAAGTTATATTTTTAATCTCTCTTCCTCCACTGGTTGCATCCCTAACATCTGGAAAATGGCATTTATAAGGCCTATCTATAAATCGGGTTGCAAGTTTAAACCTGAAAGCTTTAGACCAATTAGTATCTTATCATCCCCAAGTAAAACAATGGAAAGGCTTGTCAGGTCTCATATCCTTAACTACATCACCAAATTAAATTCTATTAACCCTGCTCAACACGGGTTTCTGCCCCGTAAGTCTTACCTAACAAACTTAATAACTTACACTAACAGCATTTCTTTAATCCTTGACTCTAGCCCTTCAGTGGATGCTGTAAAATCCTAATTATTGCTTGAAAAGCACCAATAAATTAACTTATAAATGTTTGTTTATTTGTGCTTATTTGGTTGTTTGTGACTGTGTGTCAATTTGGCACTTGTTTGAATTTTGACTGCAATAACGTGGAACAGTTCGCTGTAAGCTGTTATCTATTAACATTGTGTTTATTATTATTATTGTTATTATTATATAACATTAGTTGTTCTTGATAGTGTATTGTATCCTATATTACTATTAAATTCATGTTGATTTATATATATATATATATTGATGTAAATTTAAGAGTTGTCGCATTTATATTAATATTGTATTATAGAACCAAACGTCAACGTTTATCATTTTATTAATAAAGAATATTTTATATTCGTGAGTTTTACTTCAACGGATATTTGAAGAACGATTATTGAGTAGTAATAAAAAGTTTCTGCAAGTAAAACAAAGGTAAATTGATAATAAGGGCGTTTGCGTATAGACTGTCCAACTTGATCAAACAAGTCAATTGTAAGATAAAGGAATTTTACAGATGCTATTTACTTTGACTTTGCGAAAGCCTTCGATAAAGTTCCACATGATCTGCTTATAGGCAAGCTTGGCATCACTGGACCTATCCTCTCCTGGATTACAGATTTCTTATCCAATCGCTCCTTTAAGGTTAGGTTGGGGGATGATCTATCTTCCTCTTGTAACATCACCTCTGGGGTTCTCCAAGGCTCAGTTTTAGGCCCCCTTCTATTCATCCTTTACATCAACGACTTATCATCGGTTGTTAACTCTAATATTCTTTTATATGCCGACGATGTTAAGATCTGGAGTTCCAATCCAGAAGTCCTTCGTCAGGATATTTTTAATATCAACAAATGGGCGCTTGATAACTCTCTTCCGTTGAATCATTCTAAATGTAAGCATAATTTTTTTGGTAAGCCATCTGGAAATATCTTCAAAATGTCTCCAGACGATACTCTTCCGTTAGAGACTGTTAAAACTATTAAAGACTTAGGAGTACTATTCGACTCATCTCTTAATTTCACGGGGCATCACAATAGGGCCACTCATAAGTGTTACAGTTTGATAAAATTCTTCAATAGGAACTTAGAAAGTATGTCTCGAAATGCGTTCGGCTAATTTACATGCTTTTACATAAGGCCCACTTAGAATATTGTGCCCAGGTCACTGCCCCCGTCCTTACTTCTGACATCAATAACCTACAAAAAGTTCAAAGGACTGTTTCCAGGTTGCCAAGTCCTATAGAAACATACCCTATCAACAAAGATTGCATTCACTTAAGTTGTTCCCATTAACAGATAGGCGGCTCCGGAGTGACCTCATTTTGGTGCATCAACTCATCTCTTCCGGAACCCTTAGTCCCTTCTTTAACCTTGCCCACAATTCACTCAGAGGGCATAATCTGAAATTAGGCAAACCCAGAGCTTCCACTAAAACAAGATTACACCATTTTTCTCACAGAGTTATTAATCACTGGAACCGACTCTTTACTGAGATCGTTAATGCTCAATCTACTCATTCTTTTAAGCGTTTATATGATAGCCATGCTCTAACCAAATTCCGGTACCCCACTCTCTTTTAGATAATTTATATTTGATTATTTCTATTCTATTTCCCTATAATAATCTTGTTGATACCATTTGAACCAAGGATCAAAAGGAGTCTGACTCCTAATCAACTCGTGAAATATCCTGTATCCTGTACCGAAGGCTTTACAGAAATCGAAGTGAATGACATCGACTGAAGGGGAGCATTTCAACATATGAGTTACGCTTTTGGTAAACATAAAAGATTAGAAAGACAAGATCTGTACTTCTAAAGAAGGATTTAAGCTGGGTAGGATATTTGGCGACTAAACTAGGTAGGACATCTAAAATCAACAGAAGGCTCGGAGAGTGGGTTAATAGAAAAATCTGTGTTACAGACCTCAGGCAGTGAAAGGTAAGAGCCATTACAATTCTTAAGCTTGGGGAGGGAGATATCGTTCCCCCGCTTATTTTTAATAAATTTGTAAAGGAGGCTCTTATCAGACTTGGCATTATTTAAGAGTGCACAGAGTTTGTGATATTTGAGATTGTTAAAAAAAAGTTACCCCCTTATTCCGGAGATCAAGATATCTATAGAGGAAACACGGGAGATCAGTCGTCTTTCACGTACGAAACGCAATATTGCACAAATTTATGATTAAAATTAAATGGCGTTGGATTTTTGGTTTGGGACGTGTTGGGTGATGAAAAGGGATGTAACGGTCTATGCTTAATCTTATCGTGTTCGTGAAAAATTCGTAAAAACTGTCGATGACATTTACCTTTGAGAAATTTCAGTTAGAATTGCAAAGGTAATTCTTGAGCTAAATTTCAGGATTTCAGTAGGTCAAAACGCCTTTTGGTACTCGGTTCTCAAATTGTCTAAAGTTTTCAGGGGGGAAATATGAAATGGATGGTGAGGTAAAGGGGGATTAATGACAGAAAAAAGTTTAAAATTAAGACAAAATCAAGATAGATAGAAAACGAGCAAAAATTATAAATATACAAAAAAAAAATAAGACAAGTTCCTTATTACAAAGCCTTACCTCATGAGTAAAGCAAAAAATCATCAAATTGATTAAAAGAGCAGGTGAGTGTCACCCAATTAATTGAAGAAGCGTTGAAGTCCCCCATCAACATGAGAAAATTATGTGATGATGAGAGGATTGAATAAAGGTCTTGAATTAAAACAAGATTAGAAGCGTTAGGGAGTGAGGGAGGATCGTAAAAAATAGAGAAAAGGGCATACTCACCTAAAAAGAACATGATTTTAACCAAGAGGAAATCGTATTCATGATTAGAAAGGCCAGAAAATGCAAGGATAGAATAACTTATACCTTCTTTAATATAGTAGAGACAGCGCCCACTTCTATGGTTCCGAGAGTCTAATCTGACGACATTATAGCTATTGATTAGCAGCTCGGTATCATTAATGTTTTCAAAAAGCCATGTTTCTGTGATGCCAATAATATTAGGCTTAGAAGTTTCAACTAGACTACATAATTCAGAAAACTTATTCAAGAGACTAAATGCATTAGTGTAAAAAACAAGTACTAATAATTTCTGAAACTAATTCCTTAAAGTTAATGGCAGTTTCAGGAACCTATCTTACTACTATATTTAGTTCCCTTCTACTATCAGCAATAAACTGTTTAGATGCAAATTAGATCTCGTCTTGGGAGAGTCAGAGGACAGCATTTGTTGTTGGGGAAGGTGTAGGTTTACCGATTACTGACAAAAAATTATTAACCGAGGCTTTAAGTCGACTGAAATCCTCTGCCTTTTTTCTAGAGAAAACAGTAAAGGAGATATGAGAATTTTGAAAAATCTTAACTGACTATATCAAGTCAGAGTTACTATCCTTAAGCTCATTAACTAACCGAGGTTGTGAGTATACTAAAATCATCTGCCTGTTTCCTGGTAGAAGCAGCAACAGGGATATGAGATCCATGACAAGACTTGATTGACTTTTTCAAGTCAGAGTTATTTCCCTTAAGCTCTTTGGCTAAGTCAAGAAAAAAATCCAACTTAGGTTTAGCCGATGAGACGGTGCTCTTAACTTCTTTAGATCAGAGGCAGTTTATACAGTAACAATTAGTATCGATATTCGCTAACTTATTATAGAGGAAAGACCAGTGCAGTTCTCATGAAACCAGGTGTAGCAACTAGTGCAAAGCATATCTGCCTTCACTAACTTACTACACCCTCGTCTGCCACAAGTTGATAACCGGGAGGATTTTATTTAAAGCAGGTATCTAAGAACTTTACTGAAATGTAAAAGCAGAGATTACAGTGCTACAAACAAGGTAATAATCAAATAGGAAAATACAAAGAATTCAAGCACGATACAAACAAATCGCACTTGTTCAAGCAATTTAGCAAGATCAGTTACACAATTGACACAGAACACACAACAACAAAAATTAACCAAAAAAGTTAAGCATGATTCATAAAAAACCGTACAAACTAAGTAATTGAGCATAAACAAATTGTATAATTACCACACAAAAACAAATAACACCAAAAAAACAGAGCAGTAATAATTTATATAAAGGACAAAAAGTAGTAATAATAATGGGAATAATGATAAGAAGTGAATAAATTAGAGAAAATATATAGGTAGGTGACCAAATTAGATAAAGGAGGCATGTAAATGCTGATCATAATTGTTCTTAAATGACTCTAACGACTTAGAATTGACTACGTGAGTGGGAACTTTGTTCCATTCTGTAATGGATCTATGTGTGAAGTGACGTTATCTGATGCGAGTAAGTGCTCTAGGTTTGTAACAACAACAACAAAAGTTAGTAGCAAAGCCACATCTTCATTAATTCCAAATTTGCATAGCACCTCGAACAATCCCTTTCAATTGTTCACAATTTTTGGAAAAGTGTAGGGATATATCAGTCCATCGAATTAGTCATTGTTTCTAAGATAAAGTCCCGGCCAAGATAGTGTCAAGATCGTCCCGAACAGCATCTATCCAATTATGTTTCTGACCACCTTTCTTCTTCTTTCAATCAGCATTTGGACAAGCCAGGGTTATGATACGTGAGATTGCATCAAGATTTCTAAGAAAAACATGTCTAAACCAATGCAATCTTCGTTGTCGCGATACCCACAAAAGAAGATCATCAAATAAAGGTCGCTTCGAATTCGGCGGTGTCTTTATCGTCCAATTCCTTGATACGGAGGATGCAAAATGGGTGTTATGCCAAATGTATTTGAGACATCTTGCTTCAAAATTTTCAAGCTTCATGATCTCTGACTCCGTAAGAGTTCACGTTTTAGCTGCGTACAGAAGTACTGTGCGAACCAATAAAAAGAAATTGTTCATCTTTGTGTTTACGCTGATGGTTTTACGTCTCCATAGTGAATCGACAAACTTTCCAAACACAGTAGCAGCCAAAGAAATTCGACGATTTACTTTATTGAATGAACCACCATCAGAAATAATTAAAGAGCCCAAATACGTAAATTCCTTTACATTGGGAAGCACAACATTATTTAATACAATCCTTGCATCAGGAGCTTGAGACGACATGATGACTGATTTTATTGGGTTGATCTTCAAACCATATTCACCGGAAACAGTCACGAGGAAATCTAATGCATGCTGCAACTGAACTTCGTTCTCAGCTAGAAGTACAGCATAATCAGCGTATTCTAAGTCCGTAATGGGCCTAGTACCAATATACATACCTTCCATTTGTACAGAGATCTTGGCAAATATAGCATCGATTGCACAGTTGAACAAATGTGGAGGAGCCACGCAGCCTTGACGGACATTACTGCAAATTTCGAACGGCTTTGTAGTTGATCTGTTGCAAATGTGGGTTGCAGTAGTTGATTTATTGTACAGAGCACGTAGGAGATTCACAAGTTTTAGAGGGGTTCCATCACGTAACATTACAATCTAAAGTTCTATTCTGTTCAGCGAGTTGAAAGCTAAAGAGTACTCTATAAACGCTACGTACGTAGAACTCTGAAAGTTTGCCAGAAATTCTAGAATGTTTCGAAGCGTGTAAATTTGGTCGATGCATCCCATACCATGACGAAAAGCAGTTTGGTTAGGACGAGTAATCTTTTCCCTCTTCAGGCGAATCCGTTCAACTATAGCTGTGGTAGAAATTTTGGCAGCTATGCAAAGTAAGCTGATGCCTCTGTAGTTAGCAAGTGTTTGCGACCTCCTTTTTTGTAAACAGGAACAATAATAACACGGTACCAGTCTTCAGGACACTGCTCAATTGTCCAGAAATTCGTTATAATGCCACACAGGTTTTCAACATGTCGCGAGGGTCCGTATTTTAAGATATATAGAAGAATTTCGTCAAAACAAGCGGCGTTCCTAGCTTTGAGTTTTCTGCATATGCGCATAGTATAATCGATAGTGGGGGTTCTACGGGTATTGGATAAATTGCCAAAGGAACTGTGTGACGTATGGATTCGTCTTGCAGCCAGCCTGTTGTGATTTCGGGATGGTTTAAAGTTTGATTAGAGTGGAGTATCCAGTCTTTATTAGAAATGCCAGACGATCCAATTTTAACGTTGTTGCCACAACACAGTTGATCCAATTTTTTGTAAACTTTTCCACAATCGTTATGGCGAAAAGAAATCTCTAGCTCATCTGCTACAGAATCCCAATGTTTTTCCTCGTTCGAAATTCTGCACTCAACGTCCTTGATTCACTTTTCCTCGAAGTTTTCTTTGTTTGTGCATAAATATTTCGAGAATTGGTAAACAACCAGTTTGGGCCTTTAAAGTTAATTGAACAAGGAATCATCAAGCTAGCTGTATCAATCTTTTGTTTAAGAGTGTTGCAAGACTGATTTATTCCCATATCACATTTTGGGCTTTAGCAAACTTGGTAGCATAGTTGTTGTTTATGAACAGAGAGTAATCCGGATCCGGAATACCGGGTCTAGTTTTGGCTGTTCTTAGGCGTAGCCGAAACAAACAGAGTCATTCTCACTACTCGTTCGGCAGCCTCTGTATGCGCGGAAATTTTTGTTTGCACTAAATCAACGTTTACTAACCAAAACGTTATTGATTTGGAAGGAATATCTACCACAGCTTGAACGAAATGCTTCACAGGGTGTTAGAAAAATGTGTTTGTAAGAACCATATTGCCATTACCGCAAATTCACTTAACTTTCTTCCGTTTTCACATTGTTTGCGTGATTTTGCCCAAGGGCTAACGCAGGGATGGTTGACATCATCTCTGTAAACTATGCTATTAAAATCTCCTCCAATAACAACAATTTATAAAGTCCTGAGGCAAGAGTATAGATCATCAAGTTGCTCATAAAGCTCATCAATTTCTTTTTCACAGTGATTACTGGTGGGTTTGTAAATGTAACGACAGTGTCCCCTAAGGTTTCCATAGTCTATATTAAAAAAATGAGAGATGCGATTGGTATTAACTAAAAGTTAGGTTAATATTAAGCCGCCTATTTTCTAATGGGAATAGCTTTAGTATCCGTGAAAGCTCTGGGTACGACTTGAGTCAAAGCTTATGTGGGAGCTTGGTGAGCGTTCTTTAAACTCTTTCTAATTGATGACTATCCGTCTTCCTAAATGGGGCTGTTACCTAGATATAATACTCTGAATGCGGTTTTAAAAAGTAGATAAACAATCCGTTGAAAACTTACTTAAATTACGTCTAAGGAACTCAATTAAGATAAAACATTTTTTGGTTGCCTTCGTGTAATGTGTAAAAACCAAAGATGGTATAAAAATGACCCCTAGGTCTTTAACTTCGTTTACGGTAGTAATAATTTTATCACAAATCTTAAACATCTTCCCCGAGGATCGATCGTATGTTATATGCCTGCATTTATTCAAATTTAAAGGAAGCTTATTCTTAATAGAAAAACGATAGATGTTGTTAATATCTTGTTGCAGATGTTGATGCTTTTAATCACTAGTTAGTCCTTTGGTGAATTTTAACAAGTTAGACAGGAAAAGGAGGGAAAAAATTCATGCTGAGCAGGATTAATTAGTTTCTTATTTAGGAGATAGTCTATTAGATATCTTTTAATAAATCTCTTTAATACTTTACTAGGTGCAGGTAATATGCTACTTGGCCTATAACTATCTGAACGGTATCTGCTGCCTGTCTTGTATATTGACCTTATGTAAGCTTGTTTCCAGGCCTCCGAAAGTTGACCACTAACTAGGGACAAATTGAATAAATGCTTAATAACTGGTGCCAATATGTCAGCACACTCTCTGAGGACTATGGGGTAGAAACTATCAGATCCACATGAACTAGATTTTAAGTGCTTAAACTTACGTGAAAATAAAGTTACTTACTCGTACAAAGTCCTGTACCTGCTGATTTACAAATGCCATTGTAAAAAATTCACATTAAGTAGTGCTTACAACATCCAATCACAGCTCAATCTTAAGATAAACCAATCAGAGAACAAAAACCACATCCAATAAAATTTACCCGAATTTCGACCAATTAAAAATTATATCACGTCCAAACGGACTTAGAGTACTCTTTAAATGAGTCACATGTATTCTCAGTCGATAAATGTAAACCGTTACAGTCCTTAATAAATGGAAGAACGCTTTCTTTTAATAAAATTAGATAGTATTTTTTTCATTTTTTACTCTATAAAGTAAAATGCTAATTTTTTGATTTTTAAATCTTTTCATGGCAGCTACAACTTGATTTCGAATATCGATGCAATTGTAATAAAAGCAGGGCAATGTCCTAACTTTCCACTTAAAAAACGCTATATTTCTTTTTTTGATTAGGCGTTTAATGCGGCTGGGAAATATATTTTTACAAGGACCAGGAGTCCTGAAGGGGAAAAATATAGTAGTCTGATACAATGATTATGTAAATTATTTTTACTACTTTTTTTCGAGTAACATCTTAAAATTTAAAACTTTTTGAAGTAAAAATGGAAATCTTTAATTAATATACATATATACTCCCGGTTGTTAGAAAAAAAGCCCACCCTCGACAAGTAATGTGTTGGTTTGGTATTAAGTATAATCAACCTATCAAATGGAGAATTATATCTGGTACCTTAAATAGTGAAAAATTTGTTTCAGTTATGAAGGATGTTTTTCATTATGAAATGCAGCACACTTACACGGGGGTTACTACTGTTTTTCAGGACAATGCTCCATGTCATACATCCAAAAAGGTAACGTCATATTCATCTAACTTCACTATATTTGCTTTATATTTACATTTAGACAGTAAAGGGGCTAAAATCAAAAAAGCTATCTTTCGCTCAATTGCCACCTAACAGCCCGGATATCAATGTTATTGAAAACTTTTTCAGTATGCTAAAGCGCAATATCAATAAGCATACCAAAATTGAGGATTTATGTGAACGCATTCGGTTTGTTGTTCAATATGAGATGAAACGAGAATATATCAACACTCTCATTGACAGCATTCCAAAACGCCTGGATCAGGTTGTTCAAAAGAAAGGCGATCACATAGATTATTGAATTTTTTAAACGTAATGTCCTTAATCATTTGGTAACTGAAAAAATTGCGTGCAATCTGTATTTTTATTAATAGTTGACGTTATAAATCATGTTAATCATTTTACTCCATTTCCGATTTTGCACCCGTTGATATTTTATATAATTTTTTTTACTTACAATATATATGTATATATAATTATAGTTTTTTTCAATTATTATATAGTATTGTATATTTTATAATTGAAGTGACGTTTCTCTTGTATGCTATGTAGATGCTAGAGAGGTTTTAGTTAAATAATCACTTTTTTGCAGTAATTGTTGTGAGGGTTGTATATTGACTATATTTATATTCATTAACATATGACATTCTATTTCATTTTGATCCCATTATTTGTACTACTACTTTTTTATATTGATGGTAAAAATGTATTTTACGCTGAATGTATCTCTAGTGAGATATTAAAGCTTAATAATAATATTAATAATAAATAATAATGTAGTATAAATTGTTTATAAGCAACAATTTTTAAAATAATTTATGGTATGTAATAAGAAACAATAATATGTGAAATCGTAGGTGTATGTGAATGTCCGAAGTGTTGTAATTAAAACAACAAACACATTAACCTCACCGTATTTTACTTAGTAATTATTCGCAGTTACCTACCCTACAAAACAACGTAATAATATAAGTATTAATTGAAGTAAAATTTTAATTTATAACCAATATTTTTTAACTACAACATAAAAGCAAACATTTAAAATAAAAACAAAATTACAAAAATAAAACAATCTAAGACCATTAAACACAACTGTAATCAAAGTTGATATTGATTCAATTTGCAATATACAATGTAAATTACAAAAAATAGTGTTAATAAATAAACTGCAAAAATACGATAAATTAAGGTAATATTTTTGAAAATTATTCTTTCAAAAAGATTAATATATTTTGCAATTTAAGTGCTAATTCAGAAAATTCTGCATTAGTTTGACAAAATCCCCAAAGCTTGGTCAAATCACGAATATAGCCTTGACTTTTAATATTCATTTTAACCTAACAATATATATATATATATATATATATAATATTTAAAATACATTAATTTGTATTTTTAAAATTGTTAAACACAAAAATTCTTCCTATTTACATATGAGCAGATGAGTAATTGTTACTCTTCCCAAAAAGGAAGTTTGAATGATTGCAACAATTTGAGGGAAACAACCCTATTATATGTTCCTGCTAAGGTGTTTGCAAAGTAATTTTAAAATGTTTAAGTAGTACTGTAGACAAACAACTTCAAGAGTAACAAGTATGTTTTTGGAAAAGGAAAATACTTACTCTCTGTAACATTATTAACAATGTCAAAAATTTGAGCAATCATTTATAGTCAATTTTATTAATGGTACAAAAGTTTTTAACAGTGTTCATTAAAAATCCTTGTGGTAAATCGTTATGTTTTTACGAATATCAATAAAATATGCGAATATGATGCACTCTTTATACCAAAATCCAAGTTGCCTTCGAACAAAAAATGATCACACTACTATGCTGGAATTTGTCAAAGATGTAGTCTGTCATCGTTATTGTTTCTACTGGTAATCGAGTTTATTATAACTCGGACTATAAATAATTTAAATTTTGGCATCAAATGGAACCATGGCATATTAACAGTTATGGACTTCGCAGATAATATCAGTCTACTAAGTAAAACATCAGAAATGATGCAAAACATAACAACACACCTCAGCAACTACGGGTAAATTATTTGGAAATAAAAATATGCATAAAGTCAAATGATTATTTACTCATTAAAATTAGTAAACCATAATATTGAATCCTTCAATGCTTTTGCACATCTGAAAAGCATCGTTGATACAGACGAAAAAACCGAAATTGATGTTAAAGCCAAAGTTAAAAAGCGATGTCAGTCTTTTATAGCCTTAAACCAATATACTTATGTTCTTCCACCCTACTGAAGATAAAACTTATCATTTCTACAATAGTATATAAAAGTGAAACACAGAAGCAAATAAACAATATTTCTAAGGTGAATGCTTTTGATCACCGGTATCTGAGATACATTTTAAATCTTATATGGTGCAATCACATTCTGAACAATGAGATTATGAGAAAAATTGACTCTTATCCACTACATGATCTTGTTACAACTATACTGAATATTATTTGGCAAAAATATATTTGATAAACCACAAAACTTGGTTAAGAACTATTCAGGAAGATTTAATTGGAATAAATGTTTTACAAAATTGAACAAAAATTTTGTAAAATGTTTACATTGATCAATTTTTAATTTTGCAATAAGAAAAGCATTGTTTCGTTTGCCAGTCAATGGTGTACGTAAAGCTGCAGTTTTAGGACTTGTATAATCGATGGCAACAAAACTAAAATACCAATCAATAATGTTTATTTTCAATATAAACTTAAAACTGACGTAAATATATTCATAACGCCTGTCATAATATGAGTTAATTTGATACAAATCAATAAAAAAATTATATTTGGATTTCAACATAGAAAATAAGAAACTCAAATGTTGTATTCATCCCTACCAAAACCAAGTACTCTATTTTTTTAAATGGATACAATTAGCAAATAAAAATGGAGCATTAATAAACAAAAAATAAAAGAATGAACACAAATACCTTTTGATTTTCATGAATTAGAGCACTAAGTGCATTGACGACAATCAAAGAAATTGATAAAAATGTAGCATCTGCTTTGGAATTATTCATTAATCCAAAAAAACATGATAAAAGGTTAGAATCTAAACACGATAATAAAAGTAAATACAATGTAATAACCCAAAAAACGGATATAAATTTTTGATGTTGATTAATTAACTTACCGTCAGATAATAAACGCATTTTGTATGTTCCGTTAGTGCACATATTTCGCAAAGTCAATAAAGCCGCTTCGCGAACTGATGATTTAGAATAATTTACACAACTAACCAAAACATCAAGTAAATCTAAACGTTAGATAAAAACACTTAAAGTTGCGTATATAAAAAGTAAAAAATTATTATTGAAAACTTAACAATGATGATTACAAAAATTAGTCTAAAAATAGTCCAAAAAATAGTTTCATATAGTAAAACTAGATATAGTAACAAAAAGCATAAAACTTTATTAACATAATTAATACTAAACGCAAGTAATTCTTCTCGTCAGCGATTGTCAGTCGGAGTGACCAAGTTGGTTGAGTGTTACACTCGAAACTAGGTGGACATAGGTTTAAGTTCCAACGCCAATACTAAATGCGGGCCCTCACTTAGCCTTACTCAAACTCAACTTGCTGAAAAACATTTCTCGTGAAACATTCAAGTAATAAAAACCACAAGTATTTCATAAAATTTTAATTCCATTATGCTTACATCAAGTTTATTAATAGAACTAATTGTTGAGTAATAAAGTAGTTACATATTCATGTGAAAACGTTGTTTGTTGTTTGAAATAAACAGACAAAAGTCCTAAGTTTAATAAAATTAAATATCATAGTATTTCAAATAATTTTTACAGTTATCACTGAAACAGATTTAAACTAGATACACTTGGGAGACTAATGATCCCGAGGATCATTACGCAACAAAAATTTCAAAAAATGGTCATTTCTGTGTATAATATACAAACAAACCAGATTATCTGTTCATCATTACCAAATTAAGAAGAAATAGAATGAAATCCATTGAAAAAAATGCAAAAAGAAGAATTAAGAAACTTAATATTCACTTATTCGCAAACGGATAAAACCAGCCAATCTTCAGTTAAAGTTCTGTTAACAACAGAGCATAGAAAAATACGTAAAATTTTTTAAAATGTCTGAAAAAAGTCCAGTTTATTTCTGGAAATCAATTCATTTACTGATAAATGTGCTTTAAAGTACGAACCATGGACAGTGCAATTCACGGTTATCTGTGGTCTTCATTTCCGTACTACAATTGTACTGTTAAAAAATACACATTCATAATGTCATCATGGACATCATGAAATTAAGTACGAGCAACTACCAAAATAGACTCAAACAAGTAACCATTTAAACAACTCAGAATTTTTGAAGTCTAAAATACAACAAAACGTTTCAGGGCGTTTACTCTGATGTATACGTCAAAAGGTGAAGCGATTTTTGACTTAAAATTAAAATTAACGTACTTTTTTATTGTTTAGACCAAAAATTCTTAAAACAATAAAAAAGTGAGTTTCAATTGCTTCCATACAACCATACAATGTAATTAAAACCGTTTTTAGTTATCTTAGACGAGAGGTGAATCAGATGGAAAATCAAAGTACGTTGAAAGAAAAAATCGATTATGTCTTGAAAAATAAAATTCCACAAGATTATATTAATAATTTGGTTGATTCATATCCAAAGCGTTTGAACTACTAAATTTGTTTAAGTTGTGGTTGATCATTTTGTATATATGTACATATTTCATAATGTAATTTCTTTTTAAACAAATAATGCAGTAGTATTTTTGCTTGTGGGTTTTTTCTCTTCGGTAATGCTATTTGTAAAAAAGTTTTTTATCAATATTGCTAAATTAATGTTTAAGAAGTATTTTAGTAAAATGTAGATGTGCCTAATATGCTTAAGTGATGTGAGGAAAGTCAATGAATTTCAATGTGTTAACGTTGACAGTAGCTCATCCACATACAGCACACATATGCAGCCCTTGAGTTAAGGGTGATAACCCTGAACAAGGATGTCGTCTATTAGCAAAAAAACTCCGTTATTCTTCTACGTTTGTTACGTAGATCGTTTAATATGCTGTACAAATATAGAAATAATCAAGAGATGACTACGACACCAACCAACCACATAAATGAATAAAATTAATCATCACTTAATCGTTTCAAATAATATTTACAAATGTGGTAAGCACCAATTTCTAAATTTCAAATCCAAGCACTGAAGTGACTAAGTTACTAGAGTCTCACAAAAGTAAATTAAACTAAAAATCCTACTAGTGGCACTAAGATACTGGTTTCATTTAATTGCGCTAATTTTCGTTTTGATGAAACAAAGATAAGAAGTAAATACTATTTCGAATAAATTATATAATAATATTTTGGTTGGTAACGTGATCACCTCTTCATTATTTACCATATTTGTGCGGTATATTAAACAATCGACTTCGATTTCGTAGAACAATGACGTTTCTTGACTGGTAGACGACATTCTTGTGACGTCACACAGAATAACGAAGCCGCCTGATTTTAGTCACGGTTATCTCCTTTAGCCGAACAGCTACATATGGTATACGTATACCTTAAGGTACATTTTAAACACCTTGGGTGTATGCTCGCACTCACCCGCGGTAGCGGAAGCCAAGTTACACCGCTGTGCACTCGGATCCTGGTGTTATTAGTCTAGATACCTAGGGGCATTTAGTCCAGGATGCACCACGTGAAGGACAAACAGTCAGGAATATCTCCATTATTCGAAACTGAGACTTTACAAGCATTATTCAAATCCTCATTAGCATCCCAATTTATAATAATAATAATAATAATAATCTTTCTTTACAAAGAGCCTAAACTTTGAGAAGTTAGCAACATAATTTCTTCCTTTACAAACTATAAAATAACTGACAAAAAATCATCAAGATATTTGACACTCTGTTTATCAGTCTGCAGTAAATTTTAAAATATTAAATATCCAATTTAATTGTAATACAACTCACGCGAATGACCAAAAAGCATCTTTTGCCCGTCTTTGCTAAAAGACAAATTTACCAAAAGATAAAGCCAAAATGTTAGACATAATAAACCACGACGCGTCTTAATCATAACACGTGGATCTAAGTGCTCCAATAATGACAACAGTTTTGACTATGTTGACAGGATAAAAAGTATATATATATATATATATATATATATGATCATTTATACAAGTTAGTTTTTTAAAAAGATTAATAAACTTATTTCCATCAAAAATTAATTATTTTATAGATTACTTAACATTACTTTATATATATATATATATATAATTTAAAGCGATTCGATTAAAAAGCAATGTGGTCAATTTTACTTTCATTAATGCTGATCTAGCTTCTGGAGCCCAAACCATATTAGCTAGTAATTGCCAAGCCAGTCGAAAAATTATTCCTTGTTCGTTTGTAAAAACTTGTGTAATTGGCTTTATCGTATTTGGAGCAATAGTAAAATTCGAAATGTTACATAATTCAATAGGAAATTGATAATTTTGAATCAGGGATTGAATGAATAAAACAAACGAAACGTTTGTTAAAATTGGCACAGAATCGGATGTCACCAGTGGAGATGCTGATTAAAAAAATTATATATATATATATATATATATATATATATGCTACTCCTAAATAATTACTGCAAAATAACGTAACTCCTTTATATGACTGGGGAAGAGCTAAAGTTGACGGGATTGTACGGAATGGTTAACAAAATTTTACGTTTAACTAATAAAGACGAACATGACTCACAGTCACCAAGGTGTTAACTGTCTTCCTCTAATGGCTCTTGTGGATTCGTCAACCGGCGTCAATCCCCAGTTACTCCAAAAAAAATCGTCTCATCAATTCCTGTAAACACTGGCTTCGTTGCAAGAAAGCGGTCTTCTAGCGAAAAAACTTCATCTCCAGTCCCAAGGTTCAATTGGCATCTGACAATCTCTCTGCATAGGAACATGTTACGTACGGTCACTGTCGTCTGTTTCGACCCAAGTATATGCTGCCATAAAGCTAAGTCGTTACAATATTAGAATAGCTTATCTTCAGGGAACAAGACTGGATTGTTCAGAACCGTTTTGTCTTCCTACGATTTCCCAATCTGTCGCACTGTTTCTCCAATAATCTTGTGCATCAAATCCAGCAAATCATGAGGTAGCTTTTTGTTTATCCCCATCAGCTTACGGTGCGCTAAATGACTGAAAGGGTATATCTTCGCGATTAGTGTTTACGCACTATAAAGTATCCAAATATACAATGGCCGTGATCAATACCTAGGCTCCAACCAATAATTATAACAAAAAAATTGATTAGCTTTGAGAAACTAGAAGATATACACTACCAGCTCAAAGCCTCATCGCGTCGTTGTTATTGAAGGAGATTTTAAAGGCAGAGTTTGCAGGGACGATGTCAACCAACAATTCTTGATTCTTGGACAAATTTGAACGAACAATGTGGGAAAGGAAGAAGATTAAGTGAATTCGTGGGTAGATGTAATAAGATTCTGACAAACACATTTTTCCAACACCTCATGAAATATTTGACATTTTGCCACAATTGTAGAAAATTTTCCCAAATCGATTACGCTTCGGTTATCAAACGCTAATTCAGTGGAATTAAGAATTCCCGCACACATAGAAGCTGCAGAACGGAAAATGAGAATAACTCTAATCACCCAAATGTTTCATACTCGCTTCGGCTACAACTCAACTGAACCAATTCTGGAGAAATTCCATATGATCAAATAATTTTTTTTCGATTGTTCGTGTATACTCTCAAATGTTTTTTTCAAAATCTGTAGTTAATAAAATTTTCTCTATGCCACTCACTGAGCTGTTCAATTGTCTCGCAAAACAAACATCATTCGATAACTTATTAGTATTTCTTTTTATGTATTATTTACTATTGCTCATCTAAACCTTATATTAAAATATAAAAATTAAATGTAGTAAAATATAACTTACAAGCTAACTTGTGATGAAGTGCATTGATAGTCTGTTGTCGATTATTATTAGTAAATGAGGGTTTAGACAAACTTCCATTTGATATTAAATAATGATTGAAAGTTGATTTGCTTGACTGCAACGGATACGTCAGAATAGATGCGGCCTGAGGACAATCAGCTGTTAAATTGATTAAAAAACTTAATAGCACTTGCATAATACGCGAATCTTGCAACGCCAAATACCATGTACGATAGCAATACTGAAAATAATTTTCAAATGTAATAAATAAATTTAAATAAGCTAATTTTGGGTGAATTATTACCAATATATATATATATATATATATATATATATATATATATATATATATATATATATAATGTAGCACGTGAGCTTGTTCGTTTATTTAATGTTATATGGTATAATGAACAAGTTCCAAATGATTAGCGACAAGGAATAATTGTTACTCTTCCCAAAAAAGGAAGTCTAAACGATTGCAATAATTGGCGAGGAATAACCTTATTGTCTGCTCCTGGTAAGGTGTTTTGCAAAGTAAGTACTGCAACTACAAAGCCGTTCGAAATTTGTAGCAATGTCCGTCAAGGCTGCGTGGCTGCTCCACTTTTGTTCAACTATGCAATCAATGCTATATTTGCCAAGGTTTCTGGACAAATGGAAGATGTGCTTCTTCGTACAAAGTCCACTACCGACATGGAATAGCCTAACTATACTTTTCTTCTAGCCAAAAATGGAGTTCAGCTGCAGCATGCATTGGATTTCCTTGTGAAATTTTGCGCTGAATATGGTCTGAAGATCAACACAAAAAATTCAGTCATCATGTCGTCACAGGCTCCTGATGAGAGGATTGTAGTAAATGATGTTGTTAATGTAAAGTAATTTACATATCTGGGCTCTTCATTTACTTCTGATGGTAAAGATCAGTAACTGCCAAATTTGAAATGACTTCCAATTTCACGATCTTTCTTCATTGGTATCGGGACAACGAAGAGTGCACTGGTTTGATCACATTCTTCATAAACTTCCCACGTACCGTAACTTTGACCTGTCCAAATACCGATTGGAAGAAAGGGAAGGGTGGTCAGAAACGCACTTAGATGGATACTATTCGGGATTTTGCTAAAAGTCACAATGTTTTTGCAAAATAAGTTGTTTACGTGTGCTATCTACGTAGATAATCTGATAGGAAGTGTCTGGAGTTGCAAAAATGGATCCGTACTAACGAAACCATACACAGTAGGAAATTAATGAATTTTTCTTTAAAATTATTGTAGTCATAATTTTAACAAAATGTTTCAAAGGATTTAAAACATGTTCAAAATAATGTTCCAGTGTACATTTACAAATTGGTAATGTGTTTTTCAGTATAACTTACGATTTACTAAATGTTTGACCTATTTAGACTGCAACCACCTTGTTAAGCAAAAAACGGACCTTCGTACATGTAATCCTCAACATCCCAGAATTAAGTGCTATTAATTTAATGTTAACAAGTTGGAAAATAACGCATTACTTATAGAGAATATTGCTTATGTTATAAAAAGTCAACTTTCAAAACATTTTATTGGTACTTTGAAGGACTGAAATTGGAAATGACTGGCAGGGTTTATAAAAGACAGTGAATATCCCTTAAATTGTTGACATGATAAAGTTTGTAACTTTTTCTTTACATATTCATGTATTTTAGTTAATAAACGAGTTGTGTTTTTCATTTAAGTTTCAGTAAATAATGGTATTATAGTTTATTGTATATTATAATTAGAAATTATTTTTGCGAATAATCTTACTTGATGTGTATTGCTGAAGTATTATCCTACGCATGTATTAGTTAAATATGTCTAAAATAAGTAACTAAAGCAGGATGCTACATAGTATCGCAGTACGCAGTAAAAAACAACCCTAAAACCTCTTGTTCCAACCGGGTCATGTCTTTAAAAAACATCAAATATATACTTATATCGACTATAACTCATTTACTTGGATCAATCCTGCATCCATAACTCGCTTTCGAGCATCCGGATACATGTACACCAAATTGTGCAAAATTTCCAAATTGGCAATAAGTTCGGTAGACAATTTCAACCAATTAGAAATCACTTGTTGACGTCGTTCATTGTAGTATTCGAACGAACTGTGGACCGACGGTGACTTGGGTAGATGCGATCGACTGGGTAAATTGTTTTGTGATCCACCAACAGACAATAAACAATTGTCCAGTTTAGAGTGAATCACGTGCAAATTTACAACAAATTCATCCAAAAATCCATCTGAAAAGTAAATAAATAGGTGGTGATTACTTAAATTTCTAGAAAAAAGTATTTTTGATAATTTAAAACAATACTTTTTAAAACATAATTTGTAAGTAGCGAGTTTTTAAAATAGTTCAGTTCCTAATTATTGTTTAATACTATGCTGATTATCCATTATGATCATTGTTTTAGAAAGTAGTTACGTTAAGTGTAATGTCAAAACTACATATGATGAAACAGCTGTCCAGTCTGTGACAGAAGAGAATATACTAAATGAATTCATCTCATAGTTTACGTCTATTATTTTTATTTGGAATTATAAAGAGTACCCAATGTTTTAAATACAGAATATATTTAAAAAATTATAACATTAAATTTATTAAACAAAATGCATTAAATTATTTTTTATTAAGCAATCTATCAAGAAAATTATCCTCAATTATCTTTTTAAATAATTATGTTTTACACTTTTGACTATTTTTCCTATGGTCAGTAGTTATTATTGTTCATTTTCCATTGGCTTACATCATCTCCCCCAACTCACTTAACTCATCGAAAAACTGAGTTCATACATTCACAAAAACTTCCTGGCAAAAACATTTATCCAAACTGAATGAATTTATTATTCTGACAATTATAATATACTAACTTGGAAACCCTAAAATAAACGTAATAATAACTGTCGTTTATAAATCGATAACATGAAAAACCAAACCAACGATCTCATTTAACAGGTTTCCATATAAAGCCTGCTTCTGTATTGCAGTCAGTGTTTAAACCTAATTTACAAATTTAGTTTAAAAAATTAAAATCGATTTACGCAACTAAAAATGTGTTTAAAATATTATGAAGTATATGAGTGCAAACACACATTTGAAAATAAAAACAAACCCAAAAAGATGACTTTAGCACTGTGACAAACTCCAATAAACGTTTTCAGCACATGAAAAATGGCTTTGCGATAATGAATAATGGGCGAATTTACTGACTCAATTTCATGACTGAAATTGGGATAATATATTTGGACATAACCCATTGACTGCCCGACCATCATTGTCATTAAACGCTGCATCAAGTGAATAACTACTTTGGATTTAAAGTGGTGCGACGTGTTAGAATTGGCGCATGATTTCCAATCGCAATGTCCATCCAGCTGCATTTCCAAATGTTTAACAATTGGGTTTAACAAAACCGGACGTTGGTGGGTTAAGATGACGGCTAGAAGTTGCAAACCCGATCGAGCATAAGAACAAAACCTGACCATTTAAATAGATACACGACGAAATTGCTTTACAACGAATTGATGAGATAATGCAAAAAATGTCATTGTTCATTTTTCTGTATACACACGGTATATGTAGTTATGTTAAGTATTTAAAAACAACAATAAGTAAACTTTTTAAATTGAAGGCACGTTACATTGAAAATTATTACCAACAAAATGTAGTTGTTATACTTCAAAAACTGTAAAGTGATTTAACTAAGCTAGTTCACAATCTCATTTTATTTTTATCGTAACCAGTTGCATAACTAGTTCGATAAAAGTAAATTCAACCTAGTATGATGTTACAAATATACGTACAACCTTAAGTCTGTCATTCGACCCAATAGAGCTCCTAATTATAAGTTATGTCCACTTTATTAACTAGTTGATATCAATAACAATTTGGAAATATAAAATTATTATTATTTTATTTTCTAATTTAAGTCATAATGTCAATATAAAAAATTAATATATATTTAAACACTTTGTAGCAAAATTAAGAACTTAAATATCCAATTTTTAAAACATTGGATTCCCTTTATAATACCAAATAAAAAAATATAAGACGTAAACTGTAAGATGAATTCATTTTGTATATTCTCGTCAGTCACAAACATATAAAATTACAGCATATATATACAATAAAGGGGGTACAGTTGACATTAAAGTTAGTATAAATTACTAGTATACACAAACATTACTTCTAAGCTAAATTCAATGTAATAACGAACTGTTTTTGTGCACACAAAATAGGTTTCAATGTGTGAATAAAAACAGATTCAATTATTTTCAACATATTCGAAGCTTGAGAAGTAATCAACACCCTAAAACAATTCTTAAAATCGATTTGTTGTTTGGTTACTCAAATCCTCAGGACCAATAGCATCCTAATAATAACTAATTACATGACCAAAAAGAACTACATTATAAGAATACTCATTATCAAGAATCGAATAATAACAATAATAATAATTATTATTAATATAAGCTTTAATAAATCCGTAGAGGTACATTCAGGATACAGGTACATACATAACATATAGATAATGCCATTAACAAAAAAATCAATACAATGTTGTTTAAATTTGGACAAAAAAGTCAAGATACGTCACATCCATCCCCAACATAAATCTATTGCAAACGTACTTGAACGATGGTGGCTGAGTCAAAGTGGAACTACAATTAGACTGAATGCTAATCGGTTTGGTATTTTCGCTTGCAGCCAGTTCATATTCTGCCATATCGACTAGGACGAGCAAAATGCTTACAAATTGATCGGTTAGACTTGAAAGTGGATTGAGGATCAGACGTAAATTCAATTCCTTGCATTCTTTATCATTGGAATAAGTGAGTAAACAAGTGAGCAATAGAAATATTTCTTGCCATAACGGAGCAGTGACTTGGACGTAATCTAATGTGTGCAAAAGACAGAAACCAAGCAGATTCAATAAATAATACAATATCCATCTTATCTCATCTTCCTCAAGATTACTTACCTGCAACAGATACTGTTAAATTTTATTATTTGTAGCCAAAATTACCGTTAAATTCTAAGTAAGACAAAATATATTATATCATTTTCAGAATTTAAAGAAGCAACCACATTACCTAAAAATAGATCATTTGGATGATAATAATCCTGAGATTTGAGTAATGTTTACAGTATCAAATTCCATTAATAATGACATTCCTGATTATAACCACGTGGAGAATCCTGGAATAAGTGTACCTAAGTACTTAGACTAACACAACAGGAACCGAGTACACAGCGTTATCACTGGGCTCCTGTCTTGGTGGATTGGTGCAAGCATACACTTTGGGTACCTAAAAGATATCTTAAGGTATATGTATACCATATACCGTTGGACTGAAGGAGAAAACCTTTATACAAATTCAGATAGTTTTGTCAATCTTTACAAACATCGGAGCCATCAAAAGAATGCGATCAATTTTTTCCTAACATCTTAACTCAGGTAATTCGGTATGCGGTTGGTAATATAGTCTCATGCAATTCCATTTTTAACAAAAATGGGTTTGAACAGATAATTTCCTAAGTTGAATGTGTTGCGTCATTATGGTAAAAACTAACTGAATAACATTAATGTTAGTGATGCAAAGTGGTAACCTCCAGAAAAATAACTGTTTGATTTTAACTTGTGTAATAGTTAAATTTACAGCTTTAAGCAGAAAAAATAGAATTTGGATAAAGTTAAAATTAACTTTTGAAAAATATAATACAAGGTACTGTTTTTAACTATAATTGTCCTTTTGATATTTGTTTCGCATTTTTTATCAAACATCTAAGTAAAAATTCAATTTTCGAAAGTATATAGCATAATTCAATATGACAGCTTTCATACTTTATAACAAACCAATACACTGTTTGTCAAATATCGTGAATTCAAAGTAAAAATTTTATAGTTGATTTTTTATTTTACATTATTTCGGTATTCAAAATGTTAATTTTTTAATCAGTATTTTAAGCGTCATAAAAGAAAACGCTATCAATCTAAAATTGGTTCAATATGATTTTTATAGAACATTCTAGGTTTTCTCATATATAATAGGTAAACGTTCAATGATAGAAATAGTTTTATCCCAGTACTTATCACAAGCGATATTAGTAAATTTTTCGTGGCACAATGATGTTTCTTATAAACAAAACTATATTTATGTACATTTCCAATAAAATTAATTTTATTTGTGCTTTTTACATGTTGAAATATAACAGTTTTAACAGAGTATTCTGAATGGTTTCTTAACTGTTCACACATATTTATTCACCATTTTTAAATAAAAAAGTTTATTTTTCTGTTAAAAAAAATTTATTTTTTCAGTTGGATCATTTTATAAACTCTATCCTAACTGGTCCCAAGTCCGGTTGATAAAGGAGAATGGTTTGAGCAAAAGGTTAGCAAACTGGTATTTTTTAAAAGATAATGTCTAGGAAACAAAAGAACACCGTTCCATAAAATTCAATGTTAAAATTTTAAAGCACACTTACATGGAACAATCCGCTTGCTTCATGCTTTTTAGAGAGAAAGGGTTTTGTAATAATATATATAATATATAAACATCATTTTACAGAAAACATTTAGTGAGCGAACATTGTTGTAATCATAAAAGGATAAAACAATTTCTTTTAAATAATTAAATTATTTTTACATTTACTTCTAATAAATAACATTACGTTAATGTTGTGTTCAATAGATATAAACCATAGTTTGTAAACACATGTAAGCACATAAATCAATAATACAATAACATAAATATTACGTTTACACATATGTTGACTTTCAAATATAGTGTTTATAGTGTACATTTTTACACAAATATTTCTAAACATAGAATTTTACATTTTATACGAATAAAAATATATTCATCGTAACATTAAAATCAAAATCATGCTATCCTCATAAACATATAAACTAGAGTATTACTTTTATTGTTACCGAGACCCACAATTCGCTTCGCTGAATATCCACTTACTGGAAAATAATTTCCCTCAAACATTTGAGCAATACAGACTAAATAAACCAACTATCAAACTAAAAATTGCTTTTTGAAAATAAAACAAATTTCTTACCTATACTTTCCATAAATATACTAAATTTACCTCACTTTTTATTCTTTTACTAGTTTAACAAAGAAATTGAATTTAATGCAAAACAAAAACAAACCTAATGAAATATTCAACATTTTAATAATCCGGGTCAAAAGCAGAGCGTCTGACATGATATTTGTACATACAGCCTCGTTTGTGCCGGCCTGGCATCGTAAAATTTGAAAACACGTGCAATACGATTGAACCAATTGCTTGGCAAACAATTTTAATCTAAATGAGCCACGAATAGAGGAGTGACTTAATTCCATTACAGAACGTAGTAATTCTATAAATAAAAATGAAAACCGAACGATTATTATAGCAGTAAACGTATCGTATTTTATCTACATTAGTTTAAAATAAAATGAAACAACCAGCTAAGTTAAACATTTCAAACATGTATATAAAATTTGAAAATAAAAGAGTTTAATTTATAAAAAGCAGTGTATAATGATGAATTAAAAACACAAGGTTATTTGTAAGATATAATTAAAAAAATTACACCCATTTTAACGCAAAAATTTACAAAGGTATTAAATCTAAATTAATTTGTTATGTCCAATTGTTTTTCCGTAAAAACAAATATCGGGAATTAAAAATAATGTTTAGTGCTTAATAGATCCTTTATATATACCTAGAAATATTTATTTAAGAAGGCTGAGTCGGCCAAAATAGCATATTTAAAAGCTACTTCTATATTAACGTAGATAATAAGTTAAAATTACACAATTTTTATAATAATTAGTCCATTATTATTTTGTGTGCTTAATTTCATTAAAAATGAACAATAACTAATTCTTAAAATGGATGTTAAACACATTTAAATCTGCTCTGATTGTGATGTCATAATAATTATCAAAATAAACATTTAATTATTCTAATCTATAAATAAAAATAATAAAAAAATTTTTTTGTTAATTTTAAATACAAATTTTAAAATAAATCTAATAAATTATTATTCCGCTCACCCGCTAATTCTGCTTTCTGATTGCATTGTTTTTAAAATAGAGAATAGTGATAAAAAATGTTTTCATCTTTCCGAAAATGAATACATGTTATTAAAGAATTAAAAAAAGAAGGATTTTCATCGAAAAGATTAGCAGATTTATATAGAGTTAACCTTTCAACAATTTATCGGATTATCAACGGTCAAAAACCACGAAATTATGGTAATGTTGGAAGAAAACATGTAACAACAAGTACGGATGACCAAAAAATTATTATAGAGTTAAAAAATTATAATTAACCTATTTCAGAAATTAAAAGAAATAGCTTAAACAATTTTACATATTCCACTATAAGGAACAGAGGAATTGAATCCGGTTTAGCTCTACAATCACCGAAGATTAAGCCATTTATTACCAAAAAACAAAAGGATGACAGATTAGCCTTTTGTAAACTATGGAGTGAACGACACTTATGTTATTGGCGTTCCGTATACTTTGCTAATGAAACAATGATTCGGGATAAACCATTTGTCTTTAAAAACAAAGTGTTGTATGGGACGAGTTTTCAAAAATATTCACTCCCGGTTGTTAGAAAGAAAGCCCACCCTCGACAAGTAATGTGTTGGTTTGGTATTAAGTATAATCAACCTATCAAATGGAGAATTATATCTGGTACCTCAAATAGTGAAAAATTTATTTGTTATGAAGGATGTTTTTTATTATGAAATGCAGCACACTTACAACAAGGTTACTGCTCTTTTTCAGGACAATGCTCCATGTCATACGTCCAAAAAGGTAACGTCATATTTATCTAAATTCACTATATTTGCTTTATATTTACATTTAGACAGTAGAGGGGCTAAAATCAAAAAAGCTATCTTTTGCTCAATTGCCACCTAACAGCCCGGATACCAATGTTATTGAAAATTTTTTTCAGTATGCTAAAGCGCAATATCAATAAGCATACCAAAATTGAGGATTTATGTGAACGCATTCGGTTTGTTGTTCAATATGAGATAAAACAAGAATATATCAACACTCTCATCGACAGCATTCCAAAACGTCTGGATCAGGTTGTTCAAAAGAAAGGCGATCACATAGATTATTGAATTTTTTAAACGTTGTAATGTCCTTAATCATTTGGTAACTGAACAAATTGCGTGTAATCTGTATTTTCATTAATAGTTAACGTTATAAATCATGTTAATCATTTTACTCAATTTCCGATTTTGCACCCGTTAATATTTTATATTTTTTTTTACTAACAATATATATGTTTATATAATTATAGTTTTTTTTAAATTATTATATAGTATTGTATATTTTATAATTGAAGTGACGTTTCTCTTGTATGCATGTAGATGCTAGAGAGGTTTTAGTTAAATAATCACTTTTTTGCAGTAATTGTTGTGAGGGTTGTAACGTTGAATTTTGGATTATAGCAGGAACACGAGCTCCTTCCATATAGCTTTAATTTGTACATTGACATTTACGGTTTAGGATTCAGAAATACTGTGCAAACCGTTGAAAAGAAAATGTTTATCGTGTACACGTGGACACTTTAAAACGCCAAAATGCTAATTTTGGCAATATAAATTTCCACTTAATTAAGTGACTAGCAGCTAACAGGCATAAACAAAATGCTACCAATGGTGCACAAGTTGATGAGAGAAATAATGCAGATGTTTTGGAAACTTTGAATCCAAATGGTTCTAAAATCCTTAGTTGTTTCCTGAATATAAACAATGACAATTTTGTACCGACTTCACTCTGTAGATGTGTATGCTTGAGTCGTCCAAATATTTTACTTTGTACTTTTATTTTGCACCGTTCTGTCTTTGTTTGATGGTACTAATTACATTCTGTGTTATATATATTGATTGTAACTCTACTTATGTATTAATAAATAATAATAAACTGCAAACGTTATCGTTAATGCTTCAAACTATTTAGTCCGGGACTTTATCTTGGAAATGCTACGCGAAATTGAAATTAATAGAGGTGCTGTTTGTTTTTGTTCAGAAACACTTATGCTATATGCAGCTATTTAACGTAGAGAGTTGGTTAATCCTGATAGAAAATCAGACAATTATCAATTTTTGTGAATCGTTACAATAATTCCGTCCTTCAGTCAAGAAACGTCATTTTTCCAAGTATTTGGGCATCCAAGATTTACTTAACATAACACTACCTCTTCATTAATTCCAAATATGAATAGTTTCTCTAAATCCTATACGAAAAAGTTGTCAGATGCGAATTGAACTTGGAGGGATAAATAAAGTTTCTTGGCCAGAAGACCGCTTCCTTGCAACGACGCCAGGTCGAATTTTCAAAAAAGAAAGCCTACCCTCGACAAGTTACAGCCACTGAATAAATTAGTGTTGAAAATTCAGAAAAAAATTAATCTAAATTAATTCGTTATCTCTAATTATTTTTTAGTACAAATAAATATTAAGAATTTAAAATAATGTAAAATATGTAATGGATGCTTTATATTTATTTAAAGACACTGAGTCGGCCAAAATAGCATATTTTAAAAACAACGCTCATATAAACGTGGATAATAAGTCGAATCTATATAATTTTTATAATAATTAGTCGATTATTAATTTGTGTGCTTAATTTTATTAAAAATAAACAACGTTTAATAGGTAAAATTTAATTATTTAAAAATATATTTTTATTTATTTTTTTGTAAATAATTTTTTTTTTTTTGATCTAAAATTTTTTTTATTTTTAATTATAATTGACCTTGAGAATCAGATTAATTCCCTTATCTGTTTTCGTTCTGTAAAATGAATACCAACGATAGAAAAGATTACCATCTTAATGACAATGAACACTATGTTATAAAAAAATTAAAAAACTACGGATTTTTGCCTAAACAACTAGCAGAATTGTATAGAGTAAGCCTTACAACAATTTATCGTGTTTTAAATGGACAAAAACCAAGAAACTATGATAATGTTGGAAGAAAAAGAAAAACAAATAAGACAGATGATTGAAAAATTTTAATGGAATTAAAAAAAATACAACAAGCCCATTTCGAATATTGTAAAAGATAATTTACAAGAATTTAGTTATTCGATGGTAAGAAGCCGTTCAAGAGAATTTGGTTTAACACGTGAATCGCCAATAGTTAAACCATTTATTAATAAAAAACAAAAAGAATGTAGATTTATATTTTGTAACAAGTGGATTGAACGAAAATTGTCTTATTGGCGCTCTGTATATTTTGCTGATGAAACAATAATTCGGGATGAATCATTTAGATACAAAAACAAAGTACTATGCAAGCCTAATTTTCAAAAACATTTACTTCCGGTAGTTAGAAAAAAGCCCACCCTCGACAAGTGATGTGTTGGTTTGGTATTAAGTATAATAAACCTATTAAATGGAAAATTATATCCAGTACCTTAGACAGTAAAAAATTTGTTTCACTAATGAAGGAAGTTTTTTATAATAAAATGCAACATAGTCACACCGGGCTTACTAATGTTTTTCAGGACAATGCTCCATGTTATACGTCCAAGAAGGTAACGTCATATTTATATAAGTTCAATATATATATATATATATATATATATATATATATATATATATATGCGTGCGTATGTTAATTACTCTCCAAACCTATTCCATAGACTTACTTGAATCCAGTACGTTCATAAACAACGAATTTATATTGTATTTGATTAATTCATTTGCAGTAAAGTTTGGTAAATGATGTAAAAAATGAATTAAAAGTTGATTAACTGAATTAAGTAACAGAGGGGTGCAAATGAGAGTTAACGATACAAATTGATCACTTTGATTCAAGTGGAATGTTTTCATTTGATCTGTAAACGTTGTCGAGCATTGTTCGTTTGCTGGAAATGTTTGTGTATCAATTGTGCTGACATCAATTGAATCATTTCCAACTTGACAATTAAAAAGCTTTAGTATATAACAGAAAATAAATTTCAAATCTAATGCAATAAGTTAAAAACTATTTATAATAAAATAAAAGTTTTATTTCATTGATTTGCAGTCAAAACTTGACGGGGTGGTCCAGCGCTCGACTTGGACCTGAGTGAAGATGAGTTCGAATCCTACCACGGGCACTAAATGCGGGCCCACGTTCGGCTTCGCTAAAATGTCCATTATCTTTCAGTAAAGGACATTCGAAGTAGTAACAATAAGAATAATAAATTCATTTATCTTTTGGTTGGCTGTATGGTCGTAAAGCATCTGAAATGTTTCCGAGGCAACGAATATAGCATAAACATAATAAACGTCAAAATGTTCTCTTAATAACAACAATATACTTGTGGAAGTACCATGTGTTCACAGTAATTAGGCAAAACGTATACTTTTAGTTCTAGATAATTTAACTCAAAGACGCCGCACATGGTAATGGACACTTCTAACTAATTATTAAATATCATGAGTGAATTTTTGTACACTCAAATCTTGATCTGCTTTCGTCTAGGAGGATGCATAGATACATAGTTGGGAGTGCCATCATCATCGAAAATAGAAACCACAAAATTATGAGTATTTTTCAAGATTATTAGCATTTCATAAGTGCAATTAATAAAGTGAATAAAGTAAAAATAGATTTTTTTGAACAACCTTTAGTTGGCTCAAATATACTGGATTCAACGTGGCCTGGGGGTAATAACCAGCGATTATTTGACGCAATAATTTGAAAAGCTTCTTGGACACGATTAAATGATACAAGGCAGGCAAACCAACGAAATAAAGCTATTTGAAATTAATATTTTAAAAATTTCATCCAATTAATCAGCAATAAATGTATAATATATAATCCTTATATAATTAAAAAAGCATGAATTACCTTCCATTTTTAAAAGATTTCGAGATTAGAAGTAAATTTCCCTAAACCCTCTACGTCCAGCTAATACATTAGTTTCATTATCTTCAGAAATATAAAATAATAATCAAAAATTTTACCAGTTAACCCTAACAATAGAAAAATCAACATTAATATTACAAAATTAAGTGAAACATACAAAAGAAAACACATTACATTTATAATAAATTTGATTTTAAAATATGTCTTGATTACTACACTTACATTTGTTTTAGGATCTATCGATGTGGGCAAAGTATACACACGTGGAGGCTGACACATGCGGACACCAATCCCAAATGAATCTTGAGTAGTGGATACAACTGACTGATCAAAAGATTCCGCCTCAAACAACTCATGAATCCACGGTCTCAACTTGGAAACAAAATAATTCACATTGTTGCGCCATGTAGCAGACGATAAGTGCGAGTTCGCCACATCTCTAAAATCAGACCAACTCGAAGTATCATTCGATGCTGACTCGGTAGATAAAGTGATCTGATCGCCAGCTTCGGGTGCAACTTTGGGAGGCATCATCCAAATGAACATAGATGGAGTGTTTGCATTTAAACTGAGTGCATCGGTGGATAAATCGAATGCTTGTGTAATGTCATCCGAGGTTGGTGAAGCTGAAAGAAACACAGCGGAATCAGACAAAAAAATAGGTGAACATGTCAGATTGATGAGCAAATGGACCGCTTGAACGCGGACCCAGCACGATTCAAGTGGGGCTTGAAGGAATTCAAATGCCATTGACCATAAACTATTATACGATGACCAATCAATATTACGACGCTGTAGAGCTACACGCGAGTCGGGATTCAATTTGAGTGTTAGCAAGCGTTTGGTCCATACGGGAATTAGACACACACGACTCATAATACACAAAGCCAACGCGCGAATCTAATTAAATTAAACATAATTAAAAACATGTTGAAAAGAAAATGTTTTCACACCTGCATATATATACAACTCTCACAACAATTACCGCAAAAAAAGTGATTATTTAACTAAAACCACTCTGGCAACTACATAGCTTACAAGAGAAACGTTACTTCGATTATAAAATATACAATACTATATAATAATTTAGAAAAAACTATAATTATATATATATATATATATTGATTATAATTTATAAGTAAAAAAATGGTATAAAATATTAACTGGTGCAAAACCAAAAGTGGAATAAAATGATTAACACGATCATGAGAATTGATGAACAACCAGTTTCGGCCTTTCAAGTTAATTAATCAGAGGAGCACCAAACTAGCTGTATCAATCTTTGGTTTAAGTGTTCCAAGACTGATTTATTTCCATATCACAAATCGGATTAGCAACTGAAACTGCTAAGGTTTTGGAAATTTGGTAGTATAGTTGTTGTTTGTGAGTTGAGAGTAATCCGGATCCGGTATAATCTTGGCAGTTCTTAGACGTAGACAAAACAAACAAGAAAGTGAATAATCAGAGATATTCTCACTTCCCGTTCGACAACATCTGTAAGCGCGAGAATTTTTGATTGCACTGAACCAACGTTTACTAACCAAAACGTAATAGATTTGGGAAGACTATCTATCACAACTTGAACAAACTATTGTCAAATGTTTTACGGGGTGTTGGAAAGATGTGTTCGTGATAACTATATTGCACCTGGCAGCAAATTCACTTAACCTTCTTCCGTTCTCACATTTTTCGCTCAAAATTGTCCAAGGGCCTATATGATGCTGGTTGGCATCATCCCTGCAAGCTCTACCATTAAAATATCCTCCGATAACAACGATTTGTGATGAGATCTTAAGACAAGAATGTAGATCTTCAAGTTGCTCATAAAACTCAGCAGGATAAGGAACTGAGGCATGATTTTCTGTCAGGGAGAACTCACTTAGCCTAACCGGCTACATGTGGTAAATGGATATCTTTAGACACCTCTTAAGTATCTTGGGTATATGCTAGCACATATTCACTTAGCTGGAGTCCAGTGAAAATCAGTTATATCGCTGCGCACTCGGTACCATCTGCCATTGGTCTAGAATGCCTATAGGTCTATAAGCACCCAGTCCAGGATGCACCACGTCAAGGAATAATGGTCCGGATTAACACCATCATTGGAGTTTCAAAATCATTTAGCATCTCAGTTCCTTCGCCAACATATCCAATCTCCGTAGAGCCCCCATTCCATGATATTATGCGCAATTGCGGAAAAATCAAATCTAAGAAGGCCGCAACAATATATGTTATATTTAAGTTGAAACTACTGTAAAAAATAAAAATATATCCTATTTAAATTAAAAGAAGACAAAATTTAAAATTTCTTCAAATACAGTCATTCGCGGTTTGTTGAAAACCTCTATGGTATCAAAACAAATTTCTGAACTGAGTAGTGCCATGAAGATTGATACCGTGCTATTATTGTTCCCGTTCATAAGAAAGGACTTCGGCAAATTCCTGATAACTACAGGGGCATTAGTCTACTTTGCAAACCTGCAAAAATTGACACTTTATCCATAATTGAACGCCCGACGAAGTAAAAGACCACACATCTCGATCAAACTGGTTTCCGTCATGATATGGGATGCTTTAATCAAATTTACAGGCTTCGAAACATTCAAATTTTCAGCGTCCTACGTACGTAGCGTTCCTAGAGCACTCTTCAACTTTCGACTCGCTGGATCATGAAACTTGACAAATTTGGAGATGTTTCAGTTACATGTGGCACAACACATGTCGCATTCTCTGTATCAAAAGATTAGGCGAAAAAGACCAGTAACTGTTAAATACAAGATGACCTCTAATTTCACGATCTTCCTTCATTGATATCGCGACAAAGAAGATTGCGCTGGTTTAGATACGTTCTTCGTAAAAATCTTGACGTAATTTTGGCTTGTCAAAATGCCGACTGGAAGAAGAAAAGTGGTTAGAAACGTACTTACAATAGGTAGCTAATCAGTCAAGAATTCATATAAAAAATTTTATTTTTATCTTTTAAATACGTTATTTAGTATTTTTAAAATAAAAAAATAATTTTTTTAAAATTTACTATAATAAAAACAATAACTGCCTGCAATATTCAAACTTAAATGACTTCGAAGTGAAAAATTTAGGTTAATTTAATTTTTAATAAATTTATAAAATTAATCAATAAAAAAATTAATTTTATTAAATACATGTTTTTTTTTACAAAAAAAATATTGTTATTTTAAAAATACGTGCCTACATGTAAACAAAGAAATTTGCACCAAACATTTAATTGGCCAATTATTACTCCATTTTATTAAAATTTTAGTGTAAATAATTTTAAAACAATTTTTTATCCGCATGATTATTTTCTAATAAAATGTTCAATTACATGTATGAAGTTAATAGTCTGCCACCTGGCGGTTTTTTCAAAATTTAATTCCCTTATCATCCGTTATCAATTATAACTCAGTTTTATAATGCCTAAAACAGATCAAAGTTCATTTTTGAGGGCTGATCAATACAAAGAAATTCAAAGTCTATATCAAAATAATGTAAAACCTAAAGTAATCGCTAAAGCATTCAGAATACACTTATCTACTGTCTACAGAGTGATAAGCAGTAAAACCTGTCCCAAAACGCATACAGGTGGAAAGAAAGCATCGACAAGTAAGCAAGATAATCATTTTATCATTACTCAACTAAAAAGACACAGAACAATGAACATAAGGGAGATAAATAGACGATATTAAAAAAATTTCTCTTATTCGATTATAAGAAGACGCATGAAATCAGTAAAATTATTGTTAAAGAAAGCAATTAAGAAACCTCCTTTGAGTTGCATACATAGATCGAAACGAGTGGAGTTTGCTAAGAAGTACAATGATAAACCATTGTGTTTTTGGAGATCGTTGTACTTCACAGACGAGTGTGCTATCACTTACGAACCATGAACGGAAAATTCAAGAGTGATTTATGGTGAAAATTTCCCCATTGATGACACCTGCATTGTTCGTAAAGTGGCACATCCATCCTGCATTAAGGGATATTTTGCTTTAAAGTACAATCAAACACCAAAATGGATTCGTACAAGTAATAACTTTAATAGCAGAGAATTTATTAAAAACTTCAAGGAAATTTTTAATAACGAATTGCGACAAAATACCTCAGGGCATTTAACAATTATTCAGGATAACGCGCCAGCTCATACAACAAGAGGTAATGTATTTTTTCAGCATAACTTTTAATTTAATATATTATTTGTGTATTTAGACTGCAAAAGGCATAACAAGTAAAAAGCTGACCTTCGTTTAGTTGCCTCCCTACAGTCCAGATTTAAATGTTATTGAAAATTTTCCGCATGGATAATAACATGTCGCTAGTGGAAAAAATTGATTTTGTTATACACAATCGTATTACAAAGGATTATATTAATACCCTGGTCGACTCGTATCCAAAAAAGCTACAAGAAGTTATTAAACACCGAGGCTCAAGTTTTAAATACTGAAATAATAAGTCTAACATTTATTTTATATATTGATGTATTTTAGTCAATAATATTAATTTGTTAACGAATTATGTTGTTTTGATTTAAGTATTAGCAAATGGTGGTATTATGCTTTATTGCAAGAATGGATGTTGTTATATATTATAATTAGAAATTATTTTTGCGAATAATGTTGCTTGATGTGTAATGCTAAAGTATTATCTAAAGTATGTATTAGTAACAGTTAGATATCTAAGATAAGCAACTAGAGCATAATGATACAAAGTATTACAGTACTTCCATGTTCGCACGTCTATTGTCACTTATTGTGGACAGGTGTTCGGGACGATCTTCACACTATCTTGGAACCGATGACTAAGTCAATAGACTGACACGTTTCAGAAAACCGTGAACAATGGAAAGGAATTATTCGAGATGCTATGCGAACTTGGAACTAATGAAGATGTGAATTTGCCACTAACATTTGTTTTTCTTGTTACTTGGTGTGTATTACTAAAGCATTATACCAAGTATGTATTAGTTAATATTAGTTAGATATGTTTAAGATAAGCAACAAAAGCTAAATGTCAAGTACCAATTGTATAATACTATTACTTAAATGTTATTTATTCAAAAATGTTAAATTTAAACCTGTATTATAAATAAAGCCTCAGAATTTAGCCGTTTATTCATCTCACTATAGAAGAAAAACACAAATATATGAATCTTTAATCATACCAATCTGGAATAATAAGCAAGTAAATATCTCAAAAATAGAACACTCTGTAAAAATGTTTTTTAAGGAAATTATAGTGCCGTACTCGAGATACACTACCTGATAAAAATTATAAAGCCTGTGAATATTGAAAGAATGAACGAATAAAAAAGATCTTAAAATTTAGTTATACTTTGTTAGAAACCATGTTTAAACAATGACTATTAATTCGGTCACGTTTATCGCCATTTAACTGATCATGTGACAAAAATAGTTATTTATTTGTTTGTGTAAGTGTTGGGCTGAAAATTAAAACCAGATCTGGATTAATTTAGTAAAAAATAATGTAGAATGCATTCTACAGTAGGCAACATATTTCATTCAATTTATATATTTTTTAAATATTTTTGTTTATAAAATAAATTAATGTATATTTTTAAAATAACGAATTTTTTTTACACATTATAAATATATTATTGTGCGCTACATTTTTTAATAAATATATAACCTTGATATATACGCCGGTAATCCAATTCCCAAACTTTAACTTTTTCTAGTTAAAATTTATTAAATATAAAAATATGTAATTTATTTACAAAAATAATTATTTAAAAAAAAATTTTAATTTTATATTCCTTTTATTTAAAAAAATAATTATTTCTAAAATAAAATAACTGCTCATACATATATTTACAAAATTGCACTGTATTTTTAAATAGTCAATAAATAATTTATTTTAAAAATATTTTAATACAAAAAATTTTAAAACAATTTTTTTTTCCAAAAAATTATTAAATTATTTTTAATAATTTAAGCACAAGGTCGTTTTTTATTTTCCGTTTCAAAATTTGGAATTTTGATAAAAAAGGTTTCTTATTTCCGCTCACTTAATAATTATGGTTAAAACAGCTCAGCGTCGTTATTTGTCTACGCATGATTATGAATTAGTTCAAAGTTTTTACAAAAAGGGCACAAAAGTGAAAACAATTGCCGAATGCATGAAAATAGATGTTTCAACTGTGTACAATATTTTGAACAATAAAACAAGCCCCAGATCACCCACAGTTGGTAGAACACGTTCAACAAGCAAACAAGATGATCAGTTATAACCATGCAGCTTAAAAAACACAGAACAATGAACGTTAAACAAATAAAAAATCAATATTTAGAAGAATTTTCATATTCAATTGTAAGAAGGAGGATGAAATCTGAAGGCTTCATTCTTAAAGCGGCTGTTAAGAAACCTCCACTTAGTCGTGCCCATAGATTACAACGAGTGGAGTTTGCTAAAAAAGTACAAACATCATCCATCGTCATTTTGAGATCAATATACTTCACAGATGAGTGTGCCCTATCCTACGAACCATGGACTGAACATTCAAAGGTTATTTATAGTCCAAATTTTCCACTCAACCACACTTGTACTGCTATAAAAGTTGCACATCCTTCATGTGTCAAAGGATATTTTGCAATTAAGTACAATCAGTCTCCAAAATGAATGCGTACTAGTGGCAATTTAAACAGCGCTGAATTTGTACAAATATTCAAACAATTGTTTCATAGCGAGCTGTCCAGAAATGCTACAGGACACTTAACAATCATCCAAGACAATGCTCCTGTGCATACTTCAAAAGTGGTAATGTGTATTTTAACATAACTTACAATTTACTATACTTTTTCTTTATTTAGACCACAAAAGCTTTGAAAAGCAAAAAGCTTACTTTTATTCAACTTCCTCCATACAGTCCAGACCTCAATGTAATTGAAAACCTTTTAGTATTTTAAAACGTGAGGTTAACCGCATGGAAACTGACGTATCATTGGAAGCGAAAATTAACCATGTTGTAAAAAATTGCATTTCGAAGGATTATATTGGTACGTTGATAGATTCCTACCCCAAGCGGCTTGCAGAAGTTGAACAAAAGCGTGGATATCACTTAAATTATTGACATTATTAAGTTTGTTACCTTTATTTTGTATATTTATGTATTTTAGTAGATAAAACTATTTTTTAAAACCAATTATCTGTGTTTGTTTTTAAGTTTTCATAATGGTGGTATTGTGCTTTATTGCTAAAACGAATGTTATTGTGTATTATATTAAGAATTTTTTTGCAAATAATATTAAATGTATATATATTAGTAAAGTGTTATCTAAGGTACTTATTAACAAGCGTTAGATATGTCTAAGATAAGTAACAAGTGCTACATATATTTCAATATCATAGTAGGTCAACAATGGATTCACTTTTGTCACTATCTGTATGCATTCGATTTTATCCCAAAGGCCATGCATAAATAAATTATTTAATAATTATTTTTTGTTGCTACAGCTTCGAACGTTTTATGGAAAACATCTTTCAGTAAGTGGACATTTTAGCGATTCAGAACTGGACCCGCATTTAGTACCGGTTGTGGTGATCAAACCCACATCCACCAAAGTCTGAGTTTGTACTGCTAGACCACCCGACAATAATAAGTACTGAAAATCATTCACAATTAAAAGTGCCTATACATGGTACGAAATAAACAAATGTGAGGCTAATCTGAAACATTTGAGAGGCTGTTTAAAGGGCATAAAACGGTAACTGAATATTATCGATGATGACACTTACTTTCATGCTTTCAGTTAGAGTACCTGATTGTTGTTCTAACCTAAGCAATATGTTTTTCAGACAACCTGTCCATTCATTTATTTAGAGTTTCATAGATTGAGTAAGTCTAATCAATTAACGTACCTCACATTGATGATTGCCTAAACATCGAACAAGCCATTGATCATCAATCCAACTGACATAGTTAGCAAACATATTTGTATTGATCAGATAGTCCACATTTACATCCGTCAAATTAGAGATTCGATTTTCACTAGTCAGATGTAAAATGACGTGATTCACAGACATAAGCAACAAGTGAAGAGTAGAAGAACCCATGTAAGATTTATAAGCTTCCTCGCGACCCTGATCGAAAACAACCAAAATTTTCGAAATTGCATTCAAAATGTTGCACAAACAGTCCGAATTGAAAGGAGTGATATCCCCCGATTTTCTGAAAATGGATGAAAATTATCATTAACTGCATTACGCCAAATAAGTATCACGTATCTTTTAGTGAATAAACAATGGTAACAAAATAAGTAAATAAATAACTAGCCACTGTAAAATGGAAAATTAATAAGTCATCATAAATGTTTAAAAATAAGCCAAAAAATGGAACAATCACAACATTGAAAACAATTGTGAGCCATGTCCTTCAAAGTATACGGCCATCTTTAAAATGCCAACCCTTCCAAAAGTAAAAATAATTAACTACAAAGTTCCTTGTAAACAATTTTTAACTCATTAAACCGAAACAGAATCTACCAGTTTTGTGGTTTCATAAACACAGAGTACAACAGAAGATTGCTCTCTAAAAATGTCTAGACTCATGTACTGCGGTACATGATCATTTCATATAATTAATTATAACATAATATCCTTTATAACTGTATAAGTTATGTTCAATTTAAATATTTTAACGTGGACATTTAATTGCTAATTTTAGAAATTTAAAAGTAATTGCTAACACTTCTAATGCATCTGTAATAAAATATTTCAACTTCATTTAAATTGCAGGAGTTTATAAGAGCTTTTAAGCCATAGTATAAAAAAACTCCAGATTTATACTGCTACGGAAACAATCAAGAGGACACCATTCCGGCAAACAACGTCAAAAAAGTGATCGCACGTATCTGGATGACAGGGTTTAGTGAAAGCCGAAAGAAAGCTCAATCTTCGATTTGCAGAATCTTCAATGTCAATGTAGCTGTTGTCTTACTGCCCCATGCTTATTTTTAGAGCAAAAGGATTTTGTATTATATATATATATATATATATATATAATATTATTACTTTTCTTCTTCTTCTTATTATTATTATTGGCTTAGATAGTTCAGAAGTAGCTTTCAGCACAAAAAATAGGTAATATTATTAGCGAAGCTTCTAAAACCGTCTAATGTAAAACAAACCCCGAGTTTTTTTGAGTGAATGCTCCGTATGATCAAACCAGGTAAGTTGGTTGTGCCGAGGTGGTCTAGCCGTAAAGCGCTCGAATTCGGACCTCAGTGGGCATGAGTTCGAATCCCATCACCGGCACTAAAATGCGGGCCCACGTTTGGCTTCGCTAAAATGTACACTGCTAAAAGATGTTTCTCATAAAACATTCAAAGTAGTAAACATAATATTAAAAAATAATAAAAAATAAAACACTAAGATATTTAAAACAATCACAAGTGTCAATTTCCATATTTTTAATGCAAACTTTTCGAATTTAGATCTTTTTAGAATTTAAAGCACTTCTCGGGTAATTAAATTTACCCATTACTCCTATATTTATCTATTTTAGGGATCACATAATTCAATTGTAAACAATTTCGGTTATTGGTGGATGTATTCTTAAATTGTTGTCCATTGTCTTTTCATGTAACATGATGTTCAACTTACATAAAATATCCTTTTGTATTAATTATATTCCATCACGACGGTTCACTATACTTCGATAAAAAACAGTTAGCATAACATATAGTAATAGACAGAATTATGGTATTGGTACATTTGTCAGTGTAATAACGGCAGGTTGCCACTAGTCTTTGCTGATTGCATTAGAAATTTTTATAACTTTTTGCACCCCTTTCTATTATGAAAATAAAACCAAACTGAAGTAAATAACAAAACGCCTGTTTCTAATATCAAATAGATTCGTTTGCAAATAACCAATGCTGTCCAAAATAAACAAGTTAAAAATATTTTTAGACCACTAAAACAAATTTTTGAAAAACTTAACCGAATCTATTTGAACATGTAGGTTATTATTCAATCGAAAAATCAAACAATAGTGGCATTAAAAAACAAAACTCGTTAAAATCAAATCTATCTTATTTTACAAATTCAACTTACTGTGAAGTAATATGCATCAAAACATTGGCCAAAATATTGAGACGTGGCAAATCAGCAAACGGATTATTTTGTAAACTTAAAAAACAATTATGAACCCAGTGTAAAACAATTTTGTGAACTTTAACTAATTGTCCATTGAATAAACTACAGTCGGAATCAGAAACAAACAAAATTTTTAAACAAAATTAAATGAAGTTACAAAATAATTATTATACAGTCATTTCAAAAATTAACGCTTTAAATAAACCACAATACACAACAATAAACGGATTAAACAAAACAAATATAAACTCACTTTGAGTGGTCGATTAAAGAACATGAATCCATATATAAATTGTTGCACCAATATAATAATTGTAAGAGTATTTGTGGCAAATCGCGATAAATTAGTCGTTTTTTCGCTAAAACAAGTCGGTCACTGTCTGTTTGTCCTATTCCCGCATTGGGCTGCAATAAACAATAACTTAGTGGACTTGCTTCATCGCCCAAAATACATATCAACCACTCGCACAAGTTTTTCTAGACAAATGTTTGAAACACATTTATGTTTGATTATAATATCGATTAGAAATTTTTTTACAACACGAAAAAATAAAAGGTGATATATGGTGCTTTTTATTATTAATGAACTTAAAATATTTAGGTAAAGGCCTAACCAGTTGTAGAAAACCGTTTTAAACTACTTCAATTTAAGATACATTCTGAAATAAAAAACCTGACAATATTTTACTTAAAATAAAATGTTAAAGTGATGTGTTAAAATAATAAACTTTATTAAAATGAATAGTATAAACTCTTTTACGTTAGAAACCAAATGCAAAAATTTCAACAACTTCTAATAAAAGGGTAAACATTATAAATAATTCAACATATCAGCGTGCGTTAACATCTTTTGGATACTTAAAACCAAGAATAAATGTTTATGAGAGACGAAAATACTGATATCTTTTAAACCGTAGTCTTTAAGCACTGACTTAAGTATAAATAAACTGTGTTCTTTAATGGATATTGCACCATTCTAACTTAAAAAGTAACCCGAGTACATTAAATAGTGACATACCAATAGCGAAGCTCTTATCCTAGTAGAGAGTGGTTTGAATCTCACTACCAGCAAAAATAATTCAAGCAATGAAATTTAAAAAATCACCACAATAAAATATATAATCGTATAAAGCGAATCACATAAGTTCAAATTAGATAATTTATCTTTTCAAAGTATAGATTTTACTTGTTCAATTAAAACTGATTAACCACTGTGCATTGTTACTCAGTAAAGTTATATTTTTATAAAATGAATATTTTTTTATAAAAAATACAATCTTCCTAATTATTACTAAATTTATCTAACATTTTAAATGGTTCACTAACATTGTTTCATATTCAAAATATCACAGATGACTAACAAACACAAAAAGTAATAATTTTATCAACTAAAAAGGTATTTTTGTAACAGCGCCAGTGTAAAATTAACAGTCATCTGCTTTTTGTTAAAACAAACTCCCATTGGCAAATGTCCGCATATAAAATAGATATACAATCATGCCTTTAAAGTAAACTGACTGCACACCTACACAGCTCTACTAAAGTAAAAATCAAGATATACCGCCGTGCACTTGATCTCTATACTGCTTTCGTCTAGAACCAAAATACACCACAAAAAGGTAGGTCAGGAATATTATAAATATCAAAACTAGAAACTATATAAAGCATAAACGTCAAGTTTTTAAACCACTGGAATTTCCGAAATAAAAAATGAATTATAATTAAAAACAAATGAACTCTATTCCAGTTTAACAAATATGCAACAATCGTTTACTATATTTGACAAACTATTGTCAAGAACATTAATAAATGCATACTTTGCACTGAGACTGATTAAAACGGTGGGATTCGATTAAACATAAATCAAAACCAATTTCTTTCACTGTATTCAAGAGAAATGCTAGCACGTGATAATCAGCCGAACACGAAGGTAGTGTAGATAAAAACCGATTGATATTTACATAATTCCACCATGATAGCGAATATGTTTTGCATTGTTTGAGATTCTTCTGAATGAAATTGGATAAATTCAGCGATTTCAATTTATAAACAGATGCAACGCGATGCAAAAAACCAAGAGTATTCAACAAAAAAGTGTGATTTGAAGATAGTTTCATGCTTGTCAAACCAAGAAAAGTAGAAGAAATTGGATGACTGACTAATAACAAACAAACGTCCAAATGAGATAATGTGAATTGATTGAGAAATCTTTAGATAGAAAAATCAATAAATGGAGGTCATTAACCTCATCAGAATAAATATATATATATATATATATATATATAAACAATGCAATATGAATGATTAGTTTTTCTATTACTTAATTATATTAAACACACTTAACTTCTATAGTAACATTCTCAAACATTACTTTTGCAGTATTAATAAACAATAAAGATGGGATGCTAATAATCCTGAGGATTTGAGTAATGCTTATAAAGTCTCATTTTCCAATGATGGTGATATTCCTGACTGTTCGTCCTCCACGTGGTGCATCCTGGACTAGGTGCCTATAGGCATGTAGACTAATAACAGCAGGGTCCGAGTGCACAGCGGTATAACTGGGCTTCCGCTACGGCGGGTGGGTGCGAACATACACTCAGGATACTTAAAAGGTATCTAAAGGTATACGTATACCATATGTAGCCATTGGGCTAAGGGAGATAACCCTGACAAAAAATCAGGCGGCCTAGTCAATCTTTGCGAACAGTGGCGACGTCACAAGGATGCCGTCTACCAGCCAAGAAACTTTGTTATTCTTCCACGTTTGTTACGCTTATCAAGCCATCGAAATCAATCGTTTATATATCGTATAAATATGGGAAATAATGAAGAGGTGACCACGTCACCAACCAAAATGATGAATGAATGAAATGAATTAAATAAAAACAGACATTTTCTTTCAATATCATTTTCAAATTTTAATTTAGACAAAAACAATATAAATTAGATATTTTTAAAATTAAAAAGTATTGTTACACTCACGGGCTATATAAACGTGTCCGTTTAAAGCACATATCAACTTCAATTGGATTGGATCTCATTTTCTCGGGTAAAACTCCCAATGTAGACATTACGTTCCAAATGAGATTGTTCATGTTGCCGTGACACGCACTAATCCAAACAAATCGCAAATTACGGCGAATCAAATTACTTAAAACCAATAAATTTGTTTCGTCTCCTGAATAATCAATTAATTCTAGTAGAGGTTCATAAGGATTGGAATCCCTATTTGCATCGCGCCACAAAGAACGAAATGTGTATATAGGACAATTAAATGGCATTTGGTAACCACTGACGACTTCCTGTGGCAAACATATGGGATTTCTAAATGTAATTGGAAATCAATCAATATTACGATTGGTTAATCATAATATAAAACATTTTGCTATTTGTATTTGACAATACTAAACGTAATAAAAACACATAAATACATAGATAAAATAACTAAAAATCTATTATTAGCAAAATCGCCACATCAATAACTTAAACCTATACTTTATATTAAAAAACAAACTAATAATTAACTAAAAATTAAACGTAATAATGCTCCTGGAATAATATTTAGGTCGTCATCCAAAAGATTGCATTTTGAAACAATTAACCAATCTTACATAAAAAAGATGCTAATAATATTGAAGAACCGAGTGATGCTTTTAAATTCTCAATTTATGTTAATGTCTTTAATTCTATGCATCTATGTGGTGCATTCTAGACTCAGACGAACATGGATCAAAGACCAAGTGTATATTGGTATAACTGAGCCCCCGGCTTAGCAGATGGATGCAAGCATACATCCGAGGTACTCAATAGGCACCTCAAGATATGTGTATGCTACATGTAGCCGTTGGACTAAGACAACCCTAACAGAGAATTAAGCAGCTACTTTAATCTTTGTAAACGGTGGTGCCATCAGTCTGTGTGCAGCGAATTAAAAATTCTGTTTTCATATAAAACTATGGGAAGCAATTGTTGGATATGAAGAAATGACCGTGTCATCAACCATTCATTGTAAAATGTTAATTATTTAACTTATTTGTCAAATTTATATTCTACAAAAATACTTTGTTACAATTTTTAAAATAATTTTAACTAATTAATTAATACACTGGACAAATGCAACAAAATAGAGAATAACATATTTCCAACAATTATTTTTAAGCTTTAATCAATCAATAATTACAAACTTAAAAATTTTAAATAATGAATATCTTTATTTTTAAATGTACTACTCACTCGACACAAGCTTGTATCACACTATTGAAACTGAGCAAAGTGATCAGATCAATCAAGTCACGACTAACTTCATTAGTTTTAAAAAAAACAACATTAACTGAAATAAAAAATGAACGCAATAATAATAATTATTATTTAAATTCTATAAAATGTACATAAAAACTGGATAAACTACTTTTAGTTTATAATGGCAAAGCTACTGAAATCTAAAAAAGTATATAAGTTTCCATGTTACTCTGAACTAGATCTTCGTCTAAAAAATCAAACAACAGTATAAAAGAAATGCTAATGTTATCTAACCCCTGCTCAATACAAAGAAATTCAAATTTCCTACATAAATGGTGTAAACGTTCATAGAATTGCAAAACGTATCAAATATACATGTATGTATGTATCAAAAACTTTGAAGGACAAAAGAATTGCCACATGATTTACAAATGAATTGAAAGAATCTACAAGCAAAATCTATGATCAATTTATTACAAGATAAAAAATGTTAAACATTTAAAAGAAGCAAATAAAGAAAATTCAGAAATTCTCTAATATTTGACTTGAATTGCTACATTCGGTTTTAAAATACACAACAATACACGTTATATTTAGATTGAAATTGCTGTAATAAGCTAAAAATGTATATTTTATTTAAATAAAAAGATGACAAATTTTAAAATTTCCATGTAATATTTACAAACTTTACATTCAATACTCCGGCAGCTAGGAAATCCACCGATTTCGACGGAATTATTCCATATTTATTCAAATACGATCCCCCATGGACATGGACAAATACCTGCTAACTACAGGGGCATTAGTCCATTTTGCATAGCTGTAAATATTGCGACTTCAGCTATAATTGAACGGATTCACCCGAGGGAACTCCTCTAAAACTTGTAAATCTCCTACGTGCTCTGTACAAAAACTCAACTACTGCAACTACAAAGCCGTTCAAAATTTGTAGCAATGTCCGTCAAGGCTGCGTGGCTGCTCCACTTTTGTTCAACTATGCAATCAATGCTATATTTGCCAAGGTTTCTGGACAAATGGAAGATGTGCTTCTTCGTACAAAGTCCACTACCGACATGGAATAGCCTAACTATACTTTTCTTCTAGCCAAAAATGGAGTTCAGCTGCAGCATGCATTGGATTTCCTTGTGAAATTTTGCGCTGAATATGGTCTGAAGATCAACACAAAAAATTCAGTCATCATGTCGTCACAGGCTCCTGATGAGAGGATTGTAGTAAATGATGTTGTTAATGTAAAGTAATTTACATATCTGGGCTCTTCATTTACTTCTGATGGTAAAGATCAGTAACTGCCAAATTTGAAATGACTTCCAATTTCACGATCTTTCTTCATTGGTATCGGGACAACGAAGAGTGCACTGGTTTGATCACATTCTTCATAAACTTCCCACGTACCGTAACTTTGACCTGTCCAAATACCGATTGGAAGAAAGGGAAGGGTGGTCAGAAACGCACTTGGATGGATACTATTCGGGATGATCTTCACGCTATTTATCGTGGAAACAATGGTAAAGTCGTTGGACTGAAATATACGTACAAGGCTTCAAAAAAACCATTAACATTGAAAGGAGGTTATACGGGATGCTACAGGAACTTGAAACTTATAAATAGGAGACTTTATTAGCAGCATGTTGTTGTTGTTATTATGCTAGCAAAAATCTGGAGTAACGGAAATGGATCCGTAAACTGTAAAAATGTATAAAAATTCTTTTACCGCCCGAAAGACAAGCAAGAACGGTTTTAGAATGGAGGATCGGAAACGGTAAAAAAAGGTTGGTAGACCACAGAAAACTTGACTAAAAACTATTCGAGAAGATCTAATTGAAATGAATGTTTCATGGGATCAAGCAAATCGTATGACAAAATACCTAAATACATGGAAACATTTTGTTGTCTCGTGTTCTTTTTAAATTACGAGACTTTGTTGTAGTTGTTTTTTGCTGTAATTCTTGTCTTATTGCCCCATGCTTTTTTTAAAGCAAAAGGGTCTTGTAATAATAATAAATAATAACTAATTGTATTATGATTAGAAATTAAGTTTGAAAATAATATTTGAGTTAAATATTCTAAGATAAGCAACAAGGGCAAAATGTTTGAAATATGATTGTGTATTTATCCTCAATTCGGTTTCGTTAATTACGGTACATATACATATAAGTTTAAACAGTTCTTTAAGTTCGGACCACCAATATTTCCTATCTCATATTAACTGCTTTTTCATTTCCTTATTTAATAGACAAATATTAGAAATATCAGTTTCTATGTTCTGTAATATCCAACATCGTTCCAGTAACTCTAGTAATTTATAAATATCACTGAAATAAAATGCTGAAGAAAATTGTGTTAGTAAAACGATAAACTCGAAACTGGATAAGGATGGGTTCAAGTCTCACGGCCAATACTGAATTTAAAACTTTATTTGACTTTTCTAAATGTCCCCTTTCTAAAACGTATTTCCCGTGAAACATTCAAATATTTTTTAAATTTAGTCTATAGTGCTCGTTTTCTAATTGTAAAATAAACAAAAATGGAGTAAGAATGTTTATCATTTTCGTATAGATATTACAAACTCTAAAATTTGCATTGTAAATTCATGATCTAAGCTACATTTACATCGTTTCAAATTATATTACACTGTGATTTTATAGTGAAAAAGAACAAAGCATATTTTAATTGGACATACAATACATCAAATGCACCAAGAACGTTTGATCCCAGGCAAACATCAAGCGAGTCGGTGTATCCCAAATTGCAGTCAAGCAAGCAATTTTTATAACAAGCGGAGTAAGAGCCAAATTAATTGAATCCAATGTAATAGTGAAGTCGAACAAATCTTTTTCATTCTTATTGGTATAAGTAACAATTTCATGCATCATATTTGCAAACCAAGTGATAACAAATTGCGGACCGTAATGTATGCGCCAAGCAGAAAGTAAAGCTGGACCTTAAAATAGATTTTTTAAGTTGAAATAAATATTACAACCTTTATTAACTGTAATTCTATTACATTTAAATAAAATAATAATGTAGATCCACTGTAAAAATAACCTTTCAGAATGTTAATTTATTTATCGCACTGTCTATTTAAACTTTTTCATTTAAGATTTATTGTTACAAACTCGAATGCCTCTAACAAAAAACATAACATGATTGTGCATCCTCCTAGCTTACTAAAATAAATATCAGTGCTTAATTTATGGATGTAAATAATATTTAAAGTCAATTTGTTTATAATTGTTAACTATTAAGTGTAGATTTGTGCCGGGGTAGTCTAGCAATGCAGCGCTCGAATTTGGACCTCGGTGAGTATGGGTTCGAATCCCATCACCGGCACTAAAATGCGGGCCCACGTTCGGCTTCGCTAAAATGTCCACTGGTGAAAGATGTTTATTGTAAAACATTCGAAGTCGAAAACATAAAATAAATAAATAAAAAATAATAGTTTACAGACTTTGTGGTAGCTTAAAACTAACCTAGCTGAAATTAATCTATAGTGGATCTTTCTCCAATAAAGTAAAAGAGTCTATATATGTTTGGATTCTAAACAGGATAAAATCTACGACAGAGCCATTGATATACGCGAAAGCCTTCAAATAATACCTTATCATCTAAACATTCCAATAAAAAGTTCATATTGATAAATCATACAAGTAAACAGTTGCGTAAATAGCAACATATGAATTTACAATATAAAAATATATATAATTGAAGAATTTTGGCACTAAATTCTTATTATCAATTTTTAACTAAACATTTAAATGCTGATTGCTTTTTACAGAACAATAAATGTTCCATAGTAAAAGTAAAAATTTCTTTATCATATATTAACAATCTTGCTGTAATTATACCAAGCCTAAAACCAAAACCCACTCTCACTTAATCATGGTGCCTTAAAAGACTGGGTTCGCTCACGTAACTAAGTAATCCCAACAAGTTCAAATAATAGAAAATAGAGTAAACATACGACGTATAAATATAATAATCTGTTCAGCAGCAGCTTTTCGAACGCTCAATGAAGCCTGGGTATCAGAAAAAATGTTCATAACTCGAAACAATCCGTCAAGCGGTTCAAGTACGGTCTCGTGGACCACATTCATCAACGTAATTTGTTCGCGACCAAAAATAATGCTGGGCATTCGCGACTCAGTTGGAATCCATAAACAATTTTGAACACGTTCAATGATAGCTGAATAGTTCACAAATGGATAATCATCGATGGGAGTGCTGGTTTTGTACAAATTCGATTCGGATGATCTATGCTGATAAACTGACGTATCGACTTGACAGCTTGCGCCTGTAATTAAACGCGAATTTGTCATAGATTGTGGTAGATTTTGTTCATCCAAATTAAAAATAGATTGGATAATTCGAACAATTATTTGAGCAGCTTCCAAACGAACTTCGGAGTGGAGATGCAACAAAAATCGGCAGCACGAAAAAAATATGGAACATTTTTCTTGAGCCTAATTAATTTTTTAATGTAAATTGTTACAACTATAATCAAACAGTAAAAAATTAAACGTTTTAATATGTCACTATTAAATACACCACTATCAAATTATTCTGTAATGTGAAGCCAAAAAAATGAGGCACTTTATTATTGAGAACAAAGATTTTTATCTAAAAATAATGTCACAAATAGATATTTACGTAAACGACCACAAAACGTTTCAGAATAAATTACCAAAAAAAAATTTGCATTTTGAATAGAAAGCACTTAACACTGAAAATTTTAGTCAAAACATCAAAAATTAATGTTCATTTGAAAACTTATTGTTCAACTACAACTAGTGTTAGAACTAGTAAATAGCGACTTTTAAAAATATAATAATGTTTTTTAGCCCTTGTTACGGTTAAATTAAGTTTTTTATCTAAACAAAATAAATATAAACACAATTGCAATTAATTTTGTAAAATTATAATAAAATTTTTATTTTTGTAAACCTTGGCATAAGTAAAATACATTTAACCTTAAAAATACTGATATATTTTACTAGAAAAAGACCACTGTTTAAATTGGTTAATATAATTTTTTACATAAGGGTTATTTAGTATTTTTTATAAAACCAATTTGATATTTGTTGCATTTATATATATATATATATATATAAGTATTCTGGATGTGGTAGCATTAATCCACCAAGTTCCTTGATCCACACTAGTTTTAATCCAGGATTCACCACATGGAATCAAAAATATCACTAAGAATTACAAAAATACACAAGCCCAGTCCCAAACCACAACAGAATCCTTTAGAAGTTTCTCTGTATTTGTAATTTACTACCTTTAGAAAAAATTACAACAATTAATTATCATTTCTAAATAAAAACTCACATCAAATTTCTGTTCTTCAATTTCTTGTCGGCCAAACGGTGTCATATAACCCAAACACCATTCTAAAGCAGAACGACCAAACGTATTGCTATTTTGATTGTTTCTTTTACAGGCATACTGACCTAATGAAATACTAAGGGGTCGACAACTATGCAATGTTGGCGTAGGAGGAGCACATTCCATTAGTAATTTGTAAAGTGACTTCCATGCAAAATCACCAATGAATCCGTTGGAATTTAATAAAAAGCTCAAAGCTTCCAAACTAATCTTACCAACCTTATATATATATATATATATATATATATATATATATATATATATATATATATATATATATATAAGCTTTAATACATTTAATATAGGTACATTCAGCATATACATAATTATAGGAAGGTAAAATAAAAATAATTTGTAATATAAGCTCTCAAAAATGGTGACCTGTGTAACCCACAAAGGCCTCTATATTGTTATAATTAAACTTCTTGTTAAAAATAATAATTTTGCATTAAAGATAAGCGCTTTTATTATGAAATAGTCATTAGTACACAGATATTTAACAAGGTCAAATAAATAATTATGCCAAATCGTTTATATGTTCAATATTGTATATTAAATATTATATGTACTATCAGACTAATCTTAGGTTTAAAACAAAAAACCTGTAGGTAGAATAAGTACATAAGAGCAATTGCAATGCTGGTTACTTTTTTGTAAATAATCAGTTTCATGTATATTTTAAAGTTAACAAGCGTTTAGTTTATTTGTCTGTTACACTGATATATAAATTTATTATTGTAATTAATCCACAGTAAGTAATACTAAATAAATTACAACTAGCTAACGAAACAAAAATGAACCCATATTTTATAAATTGAGCAAGCAAAATCGATTCCGAATAAAACTACTTAACCGTTCACAAAGATAAGTATCATCTTTCGAATAAACACCAAACTCAAACATATGTGACGGACGTATGGCAACGGTTCATTTGCAAACAAAAAATATTCCTTTTATAACGTTACAATCAAAAAGAAATGCTTAAACTAAACATCAGAATCGTTTAGTTACCTTAACAATAAGTTCTTTTTTGCTACAAATAATTTATTCACAACCTTCACTTTTTTAAAAATATTATACAAAACTCTGGTTCAGTTCCAAGACTAAAATTAAGAGTAACGTTATCCAGAAAGTCCAAAAAAAAAAATTAAACTAATTTGATTAATTAAGTAGGATTAAAAATTCGACTTTTACAATGATTCAAACTACGAAAAATTGGTTATAAATTACTTCGGAATCAGAATCTTTTAATCCAAAATTTATCCATTCACAAAGTATGTCATCATGTATAAGAAAATTCAAAGTATTCAATGAAGCAGTAGGACTGGATGCATGATTTGGATCAATCAAAGTCTGTCATATTAATAAATAAATAAATAAATAATTCATTAATTTTAATTTTGAAGTTCAAATTCAAACAAACATCCTAATACAATTAATAAATTTCAGCAATTAGTTAAAAGTTGGTGACATAGTAACCATTCATTATTTCCATATTCGCATAAAATGTCAAATAATTGCTTCCCTTATTTTGTATAAAAATAAAACATACGTGCAGCAAACGTAGGACAGTAATAAAGTTTCTTTCCAAATACACGACATCGTTGTGAAGGGCCACTGTTCACAAAAATTGATGAGGCGGTCAAAAGCCGTTAGACTTCATACGAAATATATATACGTTAAGTACCCTGGGTATATACTTTCATCTACCCATCAGGACCGAAATTCAGTTCTACTTGATACTCAGTCCCTAATCTGTGTTAGTCTGAGTCCAGATTGCACCACATAAAGGAAAGGAAAAAATATTACCATTATTAGACTTCTTAAATATTACACACATCAGAATCATTAGCATCCCAACACAAATAATCACTTTTATCGAAAAAATAACTTTAATAAAAACACATTTACATTCCAATATTTAGACTCATTTTCATTTGTTTTCAAAATCATTACCTTAATTTTAGAAGAAACAACAATATAAATATTACAATAGACGTACAAGCAGTTGTAAGTAGTTTTAACTTTTCTATTCTGAACTTCTGAAATAACTTTTTTTAACCATAATTACTATTTTCTAAATAAACGTACTTCTTTATTAGATTTTGAATAAATAGTATTCAGTTGACAGTTACAATTTTAAAGAAAAATATTTTTTGATAATTTAAATGTAAATGTTCACAAAAACAAAAATAAGTATACCAGACAATACAAATTTGTAATAAAATAATTAACTTTTAAACCTTTTTAGCTATAAAATGTAAAATATGTAAAAACGTGTAAAAATGTAAGCAATACCTTACTTTACAAGTTGTTACCCTATTGTTTGAAAAGCCCAAATGCTTGACACAGTTCCTTCAGAGATTTATCCAATCTCCGTAGAAACCCCCACTATCGATGATACTATGCGCGTAAGCAGTAAACTCAAAGCTGAGCAACCCGCCGATTTCGACCGAATTCTTCCATATATCTTTAAATACGGTCTCTCGCGGTTTGTTGAAGACCTCTACGGCATCAAAACGAATTTCTGGACAATTGAGTAGTGCCATGAAGATTGGCACCATGCTATTATTGTTCCCGTTCATAAGAAAGGACATATGTAACTTCGTGTTAACTACAGGGGCATAAATCTTTATTGCATAGCCGCAAAAATTGACACTTCAGCTATAATTAAACGGATTCGCCGGAAGAAGGAGAAGACCATACGTCCCAACAAAATTGGTTTTCGTCCTGGTATGGGATGCGTTGATTAAATTTACAAGCTTCGAAACATTCTGGAATTTCTGGTAAAGTTTCAGCGTCCTACGTATGTAGCGATCATAGAGTACTCTTCAGCTTTCGACTCGCTGAACAGAATAGAACTTTGGATTGCTATGTTACGTGATGGAAACCCTCTAAAACTTGTGAATTTCCTACATGCTCTATACAAGAACTCAACTGTTGCAACCCACACTTGCAACAGATCTACTATAAAGCCGTTCAACATTTGCAGTGTCCATCAAGGCTGTGTGGCTGCTCCACTTTTGTTCAACTATCCAATTGATGCTGCATTTGCCAAGATCTCCGTACAAATGATAGGTGTATATGCTAGTACTACGGCTATTACGGAGTTAGGATATGCTGATAATGCTGTATTTCTAGCTGAAAACGAAGTTCATCTACAGTATGCATTGGATGTCCTGGTGAAAGTTTCTGGTGAATATGGTCTGAAGATCAACCCAAAAAACCAGTCATTATGTCGTCTCAAGCTCCTAATACGAGGATTGTATTAAACGATGTTGTGCTCCCCAACGTAAAAGAATTTATGTATCTGAAATCTTCAGTTACTTCTGACAGTGATTCATCCAATGAAGCAAATCGTCGAATTTCTTTAGCTGCGTTTGGAAAGCCTACCAATCTTCTATGGAGGCGCAAAACCATCAATACAAACACAAAGATGAAAATTTTCTCTTCTTTATTTTGCATAGTACTTCTATACTCAACTGAAACGTGGATTCTTACATGGTCAGAGATCAAGAAGCTTGATAAATTTGAATCAAGATGTCTCAGATACATTTGGCACAATACTCATGTCGCATCCTCGGTATCAAGGGATTGGACGAAAATGATTAGCAAACAAATTCGAGTTCACCTTCAATTTCACAATCTTCCTGCATTGGTATAGCGACAACGAAGATTGCGCTGGTTTTGACACCTTCTGCGTAGAAATCCTGATACAATCTCACATATCGTAACCCTGGCTTGTCCACATGCTGATTAGAAGAGGGAAAATGGTCAAAACTGCACTTAGATGGATGCTGTTCGGAATGCTGGCCGGGACTTCATCTTGGAAACAATGGCATATCCCTACACGCCTCCGAAATTAGTAAACAATTGAAAGGGATTGTTCGAGATGCTATGCGAATTTGGAATTAATGAAGATGTGGCTTTGCCACTAACTTTTGTACAAATTAACTACAGTTATAATGTTCTTGTAAAGATTTCAGTATATGTAAAGTTTCATTACGATTTAATAATGAATAAGGAATTACATGAATTATAATAAACACAATGGTTTCTATTAACAAAAGGTGAATAAAAAACTATTATGAGATAAGTAATAGGAATATAGTGTTAAAATAGTAAAGTTGTACTATATAAAAATTGCACCCAATTAAAAACCAACAGTTTATAAATAAATAATTCCGACGGAAAAACAGCAAACGAGATTGACATTTGTATTAGCACAAAATGGCGATCTTCTTGCAAGATATATGTGCATATCGCGGTGCAAATGCTGATTCTGATCACAATCTTGTTGTTGGAAAATTTCGTTTAAAACTAAAGACAAAAACCATAAAATAATGACTTCCATTTTCGTGTGAGAAACCTAAGAAACCAAATATCTCAAACCAATTTTATGATTCCTTAAAAAATACATTTCAAAATCTGAAAAAGGTAGAAAAGTTTGATGATCATTGGAAATTGTTTCATAAAACAATTACAGACTGTGCAGCAGATGTGCTCTACAAACAGACAATGGATTTCATCAGTCTCCTGCAATCTAATTGATCTCAGAAAAAAAAAATTAGAGAGATCAATCTAACAATCCTGTTATCTGGAAAATATTTGATGATAAGTATAGATAAACAGGTTAAAAAAGCTGCCGCAAAGATAAGAATTGGTTAGAAAGCAGATGCAAAGAAGCAGATAAGGTTTTCGGAAAGGAAGAAGCTGTATTGAACAAATACTGACCCTTCATAACATTATTGAGCAAAGTCAAGAATTTCAGCAATCACTTACAATCAATTTTATTGATTTTATGAAAGCCTTTGACAGTGTTCATCGAGAATCTTTGTGGAAAATCGTTAAGCTTTACTGAATACCGTTGAAATATGTTCATATTATGCGTTCACTATACCAAAATTCAAGTTGTTGTGTTCGAACAAAAAGTGGTAATCCTGCTATGTTCGAACTTGTCACGGGAGTACGTCAAGGATGTATTGTCACCGTTTTCGTTTCTTCTGGTAATTGATTTCATTATGACTCGATCCATGGATAATTTGTCTTATGGTATCAAATGGAACCAAGGCAGATTAACAGATTTGTATATTGCAGATGATATTGGTCTACTCAGTGAAACTCCAGAAATGATGCACAACATGACAATACGTCTCAGTTATATTAAATCTCGTATTGGTTAACGGGTTAATTGTTCAAAAACAAAAGTGTTGTGCACTAAAACCAAACAATTGTTTACCCATCAAAATTAGTGGACAAACTACTGATACTGTTTATTCCTTTACGTATCTGGGAAGCATAATTGATAAAGACGGAAAAACTGAAATTAGTGTTAAAGTTCAACTTCGAAAGGCAATGTCAGTCATCCATGGACTCAAATCAATATAGTCATGTTCTTCCATTCGCCTGAAGACAAAACTTCGTTTGTAGCGATCAATAATCATTCCTACGGGAAAATATATGGGAGTGAAACGTAGAAACGAACAGACAAGATTGATAAGATGGTAGATGTTTTCATTGCCGCCGTCTTAGAAGTATCTTAAAGATTGCCTGGTGCGATCACACTTCAAATGATGAGATCATGGGAAGAACTGTCTTATTGTCCCATGCTTATTTTTAAAGCAAAAGGTTTTGTATATATATATATATATATATATATATATATATATAAAGATATAGTTCCACAATCATTTACTCTGTTTATTTAATTTTTATCAAAATTTCAATAATAGTTTTCATTTGAATACTATTTAAGCGACAACTGCAAAAGTAAATAATTAGTTAATTCCGATTAATAGAAGTAGGTTATTGTAAAATGATCATTATGTTAAAAAAAATATTACGCTTAATTATAACAAAAACTAAGCGTTTGAAATCTATTGACAGCTGTGCGTACTTCGACTGTAAAGTACTAGAGAAGGAAAGTGGTTATTTAGTAATGCTAAAACCAGAGATAAAGCCTTGAATGACCTAATATTTATCAAACAGGGATAAAATAGGAGTAGAAGAGAAAGAGTTAATTGACAGAAGATGCTAATCATATTTTGAAACTGTTTAATGCAGAAAATTCCCGAGCAGTGACTAAAAATGGGGCACCTAATCAAGGTGTAACAACAGAAAAATCTCAGGAAGTAATTAATGAAATGAAAAGAATGAATGGAAGGCACTACGATCAGATGGAATATCTGTTGAGGAATAAAAATGTTTGGAGGATCATGGCATTAAAGGATTAAGTAAGTTATTAAATGTGATATAGAACGAAGAGAAAATGTCTAACAAATGAAGGAAAAGTATTTTTACGCCAATCTACAAGCAGAAGAGAGGCACTCCTGAACGAAATACAAGTGATGCTATTTTTGCGCTATGAACAGTAACAAACTGCAGAAAGAAACAGAAGAGACTTTAAATGGTTTTATTGATTTGTAAAAAGCATACGATTGCGACAGGAGGTATAGAAAAGTATGACAGAAAAAATGCCAGAAAATTATGTGAAAATTGTACAAAATATGTATGATAATTTAAGATCGTTGATAATGATCATTGAGCGGGAGACGTTGGCCTGTATATGGGGTCGGTCTTAAGTTTTTATCTGTAATCTAGTTGTTAACGTGGTAACAATAACACCAGAAACTGTAAGAAGAAATTCTTAGTTTTAACTCTATTTTTAAAAATACCAACCGGAAAGAAAAGATTAATTTAGATTTAATACTCAATCATTCCCAGTACCATTTTTCTTAAATTATACATTCAGTCTCATACAACAATAGAAAAGAACAATTATCCAAAAACAATTTTTTTATCAACACTAAGGAATAACTTATGGAATTAATAATCTACATATTCTTCAGCGTATTCAGCTTACTTGAATCAAAGAAAGTAATTCAGAATAGGTAGATTTGCGAATTGAAACCAAATTGTGACTAAGCAATTTAAGCAAAATAAGTTGCCCAGGCCAAATGAGGTTCGTATAATTCAAATCAGATTGATGTAATGCAGCACTAAAATCGTAACAAAACAAAAAGGTATTAAAGGACAATTTCATGCTAACAAACACCAGAATTAATGTTTGGTTGTAGCAATAAAGTTGATTTAACTTTTTTATCAAGATGCTAAAGTGTTAATGCATAAAAACTAACTTGATTTAATCCTATTTCCAAATGCTAACAAAAAGAATCTATATTCACAGTCATAAATCAGTACTTAGGCAGATAAAATATCATTCTCTTTATAATTTCAAATTAATAGGAGCATAAGAAAGGTATTTGAATGAATACTGTTCCGGACAATCTTTGCTTTCATTTGGAAGAAACATTACCATAAAAACAATGAGTAAATTGCTTAAACTAAATAAAATATACACGCCTTCATGAATCGTGAACAATGGAGGGGGATTATTCGAAATACTATGTAAACATGGAACTAATGAAGAGGTGTCTCGTCCCACCATTATATATATATAACTATTATAAAGTCATTAAATTAATCGGTTATCAGAGTCCCCCATTAATATATTACTAGTTCTGTTTAATATGAGCATTTGAATAAGAAATAAAAATGATATTTTTAATTCTACATTATTTAGAAGAATTATCAAAACGAAAGACCTGTAACTCACACTTCTACTACAAGTCTGTACCAAAAACAGTAAAAAATCGAATACAAATTACATTATTCTCGCAATAAGACAAAGAGATCGATACATATTACAATTAAATGTATATTATCAAATTTTAAAAATCGTTTTCAGTTCAATTCACTTTAATGTTTTCATATCTAAATAGATATCAGAAAACAGATAAACATTTTCAGTATAAATAAACTCAACAGTTCTCTAACATCGAAGTGAATTTTTATAAATGGTCTTCTGTTGTTTAGTTGGGTTATACAACGACAACGAAAGTTCCAAGTTCAGATAGCATCTCCAATTCCTAAACGAAGAGGTTATCTGATACGAATTAAAATTGGGATGCTAGTGATCCTAAGGATTTGAGTAAGGTTCATAAAGTATCGATTTCCTGACTTTTCGTCCTCCGTGGTGCATCCTGGACTAGGTGCTGATAAGCATCTAGACTAATAACAGCAGGGACCGAGTACATAGTGTTATAACTGAATCCCAAGGTACTTAAAAGGTATCTAAAGTTATATGTACACCATATTTAACCGTTGGGCTAAGTGACAAATATCAGGCGGCCTCGTCAATCTTTGTAAACAGTGGCGATGTCACAAGAATGCCGTCCACCAGTTAAAAAACTTTGTTATTCTTCCACGTTTGTCTACGCTTATCAAGCCACCAAACTCGATCGTTTATATGTCGTATAAACATGGGAAATAATGAAGAGGTGACTACGTCACCAACTAAAATAAATGAAAAAGAAGATCGCCTCGTCAATTCCTGTGAACACTGGCGTCGTCGCAAGGAAGCGATTTTCTGGTCAAGAAACTTTATTTATCCCTCCAAGTTCAATTCGCATCCGACAACTTTTTCGTATAGGATTTCGAGAAACTATTCATATTTGGAATTAATAAATGCCCAAAAGACTTGGAAAAATGACGTTTCTTGGTTGAAGGACGGAATTATTGTGACGATTCACAAAAATTGATAACTGACTGATTTTCTTCAGGATTAACTAACCCTCTACGTCGAATAGCTGCATATAGCATAAGTTTATTCTATTTATTAATTATTATTGTTGTTATTTTATTTTGGTTTACACTGCTTAAAAGGTAAACATTTTGTAATAGCTTGTGGATATGTACTAAGCGGATATACAAAAGCTCATTTAGTTGGAGCAAGACTGTTTAAGATGTATGTAGTCTCGCTCTCTATCTTCTGTTCAACGCAACCGTTTAATATCTAATCAAATACTTATAGCACACCTAATATTCATCGGCTATATATTTCCAACACAATAAAAGAAAAACGTCAAAAATTGGCTAGTCATGTATTTATGTAGGCCAGCTACTAATCCAGCCAGAAAAACTACGGAAGCCCAACGATTACCCGAATGGAAAAAAAGACCGGGTGATCGACAAGTAATTTAGACGGAAATTGTAGCGTGCAATCTCAGCCGTTCTATTTATACTAAATATCCCCGCCCAAATTAACTGGGTGTTCGATTGCTTATCATTTGCAGCTAACAGAGATCATTACAGGAGATTAATGCGGGATGGAATCAACATTTAAAACCGGCATACCTCAAAGTGAGAGTACGTTGTGAAAGTTTATAAATTGCGGGCTTTTGGTAACTTGGACTACCCCGGGCGATAATAATCGGTAGGGAATGTTTATCCCAAAGATATAGATATATATATATATATATATATTGGTAGAAATAACCTAATTAAATTTAGCAAATGGCTTTTCAAACAACAAAATGAACATTATAAATTTTCATAAAAGCTTGTGTAATTATTATACAAAAATACTGCATACAATTTACTCAGAAATTGGACAAATGTCGATGTGAATGTAGTTGACCTAGTAATATCCAATGATTCGATGGCTGATACAGCCAAATCAAGATGAGTCTGATTAATCTAAAACATAGACATAAAATACCGTTGAAATGCTGCATAAGCAATGTGAAAAGCAGTCACTTTAAATTGCAACATATTTATTAACATGTGCAAAAAAATATTAAAACATATTTTCATCTTTCTCAATGTAATTTAAAATAAAGAATGAAATAATGTGAAAACGACAAACACTGGCGGTACAGCGCTCGATTTGGACCTGAATTGACATGAGTTCAAATTCCACTACAGGCCCACGTTTGGCTTCGCTAAAATATCCACTGTTAAAAAATGTTTCTCGTAAAACACTAAAAGTAGCAAACAGATAATATATATATATATAGTACGTACACGGGCTGCAGTGAGTATTTGAGTAATGCTTAGAAAATCTCAATTTCTAATGATCGTGATATTCCTGACTGTTCCTCCTTCACGTGGTGCATCCTGGACTAGGTGCTGATATGCATCTAGACTAATAACAGCAGGGACCGAGTGCATAGTGCTATAACTGAATACCCGCTTAAGCAGGTGAGCGCAAGCATAATCCCGAGGTACTTAAAAGATATCTAAAGTTATACGTATACAATATGTAGCTGTTGGGCTAAAGAAGATAACTCTGACAAAAAATCAAGCAGCCTCCTTAATCTTTATGAACAGTGGCGACATCACAAAGACGCTGTATACCAATCAAAAAACTTCTTTTTTCTATGTTTCTTACGCTTGTCAAGCCATCGAAGTCGATCGTTTTATATGCCGTATAAATATGGAAAATAATGAAATGGTGATCACGTCACCAACTAAAATAAAAATAAATAAATATCATGCTCATCTGCAAAAAACTTAAAGCTATAAAGGCCGTTGGTTTCGACTAAATACCATGTTTTTAAGTACTATTCATTGCGGTTTATCTAAGACCAATGGGGCATCATAACGGATTCCGGACATCTGAACAGTGCTTTGAAGAGTGGCAACGTGCTACCATCGTTCTTGTTCAAAAGAAAGAGAGAGGCATTAGTTTACCCTACATAGCTGCCAAATTGGCCACTTCATCTACAGTTGAACGGATCCACCTGCAAAGTAGAACAACCACACGTCCTAATCAAACTGGTTTTCAACCTGGTATGGAATGCGTTGACCAAATCCATACAATCCAACGCAGAATTTCATACAAAGTTCCAACCTCACGTATAAATTAATCTTTAGTTTTCGATTTGCTAAATAGAAGACGACTATAGATCTCTAGATTACGTAATAAAAACCCACAAAAACTTGTTAATTTTCGATATGCCATACACAAGAACTAATCTACTGCAATTCGTGTTTGCAACAGATGAACTATAAATGCGTTTAGACTTTGCATTGGTGTCTGTCTACGGTACGTGACTGCTCAACTTTTGGTCAACTATAAAATTAATGCTATTCTTCTGTTTCGGTTTTTAGACCACTCAACCACCCTTAAATTATACACATATATAAACAATAGGAAATTCATAGCAAATAGAAAAGTTACTTAAAAAATAAATTTATTATCATAGGAAAATAGAAAATAAACAATAATAAAATTTTAAAATATAATCTAACATTCTGAACGATATGAAAATATTACAAATGCGTTTATGTGAAAGTTATTATTAGTAAATAAAAGGTTTAAATTTCAAATATATACATGATCTCCTATCTGTGTTTGAGTGACCAAACGGTATTACAGTTTAAAAAAAAACATTTAAGACCAACTAGTGATGCAGTTGATTCTGTACAACTTTATTGTAGCCAATACATCTAACGGGGAAGTCTTGCGTAGAACGTCATTCAATAATTTTTTAAAAATTTAATGATGTTTAATATTGATTGATTGAAATAATACCATAACCTAACCTACTTGATTTTTAGGTGCAATGTCACCAACGAATTCTTCAAATAAATTTTGAAATTTGACCAAACACCGAATTGACGATTCCAGATCATGAAAAAGTTCGCAAGCAGCAAAAATAGTTGAATTAAACAACCGCACATAAGGCTCTAGGCCTTTATTGCTAAGTTTTTTTACAGACTCGGTCTCTTCATTTATACAATTAAAAACTAGGGATCGGTCAAAATATGCTAACGACAATTGGACTTTTAGATTTTGCGGTAAAACAGCCAATGCCTAAAATAATATTTTTAAAAATTTACATTAATTCAAAGCAAATATACACAACTTCAAAAGAATATTACATGTCAATAAAATAGTATCGTCACATTGACAGATATTGATATATATATATATATATATATATATATATATATATAGTATTCTATCAATTTTGATTAGTATATATATATATAGTATCTATCAATTTTGATTAGCCAATGAAATTAAATTAGGTCAAATTTTGTATTCAACACAGAGTTTATTAAATCTCGAAAATGCGCAAAATAAACGTGTTCAGTGCGTAAAAAATTTTGTGAATGAAACATCTTCCCAATTATACATAAATGGACTAAATGGATCTACAAGCAAAAAGTATGTTAATTTTATTATTATAAAATTAAAAAGAAATTGAATTACAAAAATAAAGGAAGTAAACAAAAATTCTTTTTAAGTATTTGATTTTTTTTTAAATGTAAAAAATAGCCACAAGCATTTTTAAGTCCTGGATAATTCATGTTCTATTTAGCTGTACACCAATATTCAGATTATTGGAGTTTACCATAAAAATATGAAATTTATCTTGCATGATTTTCGAATATGAAATCGAAAATGTGTGTGCTCTTATTCACGAATTTCATACTCCACACTTCAGTCAAGTGTAGTGTGGATTTTGCTAAAAGTCACAATGTTTTTGCAAAATAAGTTGTTTACGTGTGCTATCTACGTAGATAATCTGATAGGAAGTGTCTGGAGTTGCAAAAATGGATCCGTACTAACGAAACCATACACAGTAGGAAATTAATGAATTTTTCTTTAAAATTATTGTAGTCATAATTTTAACAAAATGTTTCAAAGGATTTAAAACATGTTCAAAATAATGTTCCAGTGTACATTTACAAATTGGTAATGTGTTTTTCAGTATAACTTACGATTTACTAAATGTTTGACCTATTTAGACTGCAACCACCTTGTTAAGCAAAAAACGGACCTTCGTACATGTAATCCTCAACATCCCAGAATTAAGTGCTATTAATTTAATGTTAACAAGTTGGAAAATAACGCATTACTTATAGAGAATATTGCTTATGTTATAAAAAGTCAACTTTCAAAACATTTTATTGGTACTTTGAAGGACTGAAATTGGAAATGACTGGCAGGGTTTATAAAAGACAGTGAATATCCCTTAAATTGTTGACATGATAAAGTTTGTAACTTTTTCTTTACATATTCATGTATTTTAGTTAATAAACGAGTTGTGTTTTTCATTTAAGTTTCAGTAAATAATGGTATTATAGTTTATTGTATATTATAATTAGAAATTATTTTTGCGAATAATCTTACTTGATGTGTATTGCTGAAGTATTATCCTACGCATGTATTAGTTAAATATGTCTAAAATAAGTAACTAAAGCAGGATGCTACATAGTATCGCAGTACTTCCATTTTCGCACGCAAACTGGTCGAAATTATATATATATATATATATATATATATATATATATATATATATATACCCTAAACTAATTAGTGTTCAAAACGTAGTTTTATTTTTTATTTTATTCTATGTTAGCTACTTTGAATGTTTTACGAAAAACGTCTTTCAGCAGTAGACATTTTAACGAAGCCGAACGTGGGCTTGCATTTTAGTGCCAGTGATGGGATTCGAACCAATGACCACCTAGGTCCGAATTCGAGCGCTGTACCGCTAGAATACTAAAACATTTGTAGCAATCACAACACACAATAAAGACATCAGTTTAATTATAAAACGTACAATATTATGTGAAAATTAAAATTAAAATATAATTTTATTGGTATTGTAACTAATAAAAAAAATTACATAAAACATTAACTGATTCATAATCTAAAATTGAGTAAAATTAACAACATAAAATATTACTTCTAACACATTTAAAAATGGAAAACATATCTAATTTTTAGGGTTAATAAATTGTTTTATGTCCAATTTACTCTAAAATATTAAATAATAAATGAGATGGCTCGTGCTTCTAACCACTTGGCTTAGGTGTTTTGGTATGCTTTTGGTTAAAATAATGATATAGATTTATGTAATGCTCAGATAGTGGTCTCTTGTCCGCTCGCGGATAACAGTTCCTGCCAGGGATGATGGGAGAGTACATTTGTGTGATGCTTAAAGAGAGTCAAGTGCTTAGAGTTCTTACTCCGCCCCGGACGTAGTTTTACCTTTCTGGTAGAATGATGTATGATGGGATGCTAAATGATCCTGAGGATTTGAGTAATGTCTCAAACTCCAATGATGGTGATACTCCTGACTGTTATTCCTCCACGTGATGCATCCTTGACTAAGTGCCTATAGGCTAAAGGAGTTCACCCTGACAGAAAATCAGGCCTCAGGTCCTTATCCTGTGCAAACAATTATGAAACTTCACTCAACCAGAAAATGTGATGGAATCAGCAGCCAAGACCCCCAGGGCATTTGATCTCCTAAACTCGTCTAGGGATGGCGGGTTTGCATGGGAGTTAACAAAATTTCACCCTAGTTAACTAATAATGACGACCCTGACTTGAAGTCACCAAGGTGTAATGGCTCCCATGGATCTGTCAAGCGGCGTCATTCCTCCCGTCCCCCGAAGAAGATTACCTTGTCAACTCCTGTGAACACTGGCGCCGTTGCAAGGAAACAATCCTTTAGCCAAGAAACTTTATTTACCCCCCCCCAAATTCAATTAGCATTCGAACTACTCTCCGCATAGAAACATGGAACGTACGATCACTGTCGTCTGTTTCGACTCAAGCATTTACTGCCGCAGAGCTAAGTCGTTACAAGATTGACATCGCTTGTCTTCAGGAAACAAGACTGGATTGTTTAGAGCCGTTTCGTCTTCATACAACTTCCCAGTCTGTTGCATTATTTCTCCCATTATCTTGTGCATCAAATCCAGCTCACCACGGAGTAGTACTTTATCTATCCCCAACAGCTTCCGGTGCGTTAATTGACTAGAAGGGGATATCTCCACGGTTAGCGTTTGCGCGCTTTAAGGTATCCAATTACTCAATGGCCGTCATCAATGCCTATGCTCCAACCAATAATTATAGTAAAAAAGAAATAGATGAGTTTTACAAGCAACTAGAAGATTTATACTCCCGATTCAAAATCTCATCGCAAATTATCCTTATTGGAGGAGATTTTAATCGCAGAGCTTGCAGGGACGATGTCAACCATCCTTGAATTGGCCCTTAGACAAAATCGAGCAAACAATGAAGATTAAGTGAATTCGCTGCTAGGTGCAATATGGTTCTCACGAACACATTTTTCCTAAACCCCGTGAAACATCTGACAACATTTCGTTCAAGCTGGTTAGCAAACGCTGGTTCAGTGCAATTAAGAATTCCCGCACATAGAGGTTGCAGAACAAAAAGCGACAACGACACCGAGTGATACCCTGAGTGATAATAACCGGTAGGAGATGTTTATCCCCGACGATAATAATGATGATGATGATGACTGTTCACAAGGGAGATCGGCAAACACCTGCTAACTACAGAGGCATCAGTTTACTTCGCATAGCTGCGAAAATTGCCACATTAGCGATGATTGATAGGATTCGCTCGGAGAGGGAGAAGACCACACGTCCCAACCAAACCCGTTTTCGTCCTGGTTTGGGATGCGTTCATCAGATTGACACGCTCTGGCGCATCCTGGAATTTCGGACAAAGTTTCAGCGCCCTACGTACGTAGCGTTCATAGACTACTCTTCAGCCTTCGACTCGCTGAACAGAAAACGACTCTTGGTAGCTATGTTACGTGACGGAACTCCGATGAAACTTGTGAATCTCCTACGTGCTCTGTACAAAAACTCAACTGCTGTAATCCGCAATTGCAACAGATCTACTACAAGGCCGTTCGAGATTCGCAGTGGTGTCCGTCAAGGCTGTGTGGTTGCTCTTTTTATGTTCAACTATGCAATTGATTATATATTTGCCAAGATCTCCGTACAAATAGAAGGTGTGTATGTTGGTACTACGCCCATTACGGAGTTAGAATACGCTGATGATGCCATTCTTTTAGCTGAAAATGAAGATTTTTATGTGAAATTTTCCGGTGAATATGGTCTGAAGATCAATCTCAAAAAATCAGTCATGACGTCACAGGCTCCTGATGCGAGGATTGTATTAAATGATGCTGTGCTTTCTAATATAAAGCAATTTACGTATTTGGGCTCTTCGATTACTTCTAACGGTGCTTCATCTAATAAAGTAAATCGTCGAATTTGTTTAGCTGCTACTGTGTTTGGAAAACTTGCTAATCCACTTTGGAGACGAAACAACATTAATCCAAGGATAAAGATGAATATTTTCTTTTCGTTGGTTTGCACAGTGCTTCTATATGCATTTGAAACCTAGACTCTTGATCTCTGAGATCATAAAGCTCAACAAATTTGAGGCAAGATGTCTCAGATATATTTGGCACACACCCATTTTGCATCATCCGTATCAAGGGACTGGACAAAAAGGATCAGTAACTGCCAAATTCGAGATGACCTCCAATTCCATAAACTTTCTTCTTTGGTATCGGGACATCGTAGATTGCACTGGTTTGGTCACGTTCTTCGTAATAATCCTGATGCAATCTCACGTTCCGTAACTTTAGCTTGTCCAAATGCGGATTGGAAGAAAAGGAAAGGTGGTCAGAAACGTACTTGGATGGACAATCTTCACCTTATTTTGGCCGGAACTTTATCTTGGAAACAATGGAAAATTTGCTGGACTGACATACCTGTGCTCGCCTCCGAAAACCGTGAACAATGGAGATGAATTATTCGTGAGGCTTTGAGAACTTGGAATTAATAAAGAGGTGGCTTTACTACCAACTTTGTTGTTGTGATAAAGAAGATATAACAAAATATTTTCTGCCCCTAAGTAGCAAATAACTAAATTTGTGTTAATTATATTTTATAATTTAACAAAATTATGTATTTTATTATTTTAAAGTTAGATAATCTTATTAACAAAAAATAATTTTTTAATATCTTTAAGAAAATACCTAAAATATAATTAAAAACATTATTATAATTTTTAAATCGTTTTAGCAAGACATACAGTATTTCTAATTTTAATTCGTATGCTAATATTAATTTTTAACCCAAATTTAACAAATCAATATTTTAATGTAAAAACATTACACAAAAAATCGGTTAAATTATTTCAAATTTTTGGTTACTATGGTAATTTTTGAGTATAAATTACATATTTAATATTGAAATATTTAAAAAAAAATTAATTTTTTTTAATAAAAATTAGTGCTTTCAAGTTTAATTTTTATTGAGTTAATAACAACATAAATTTTGTGTTGTTAAAAGATAACAAATTTAGATTACATTTTTTATTGAATTTTCAACACTAATTTATTCATGGGGTATATATATATATATATATATATATATATATTGTAACACACCTCACATTTACATATTTTTAAATGTATAGTCTAACTTACAGTTTCAGGGGTGAATAAATTTTGTATCAAACAAAATGTATTTGAAAGTGCACCAATAAAAATTAAACGTTCATGTTGGTGATGAATAGAGATCTTAGTCATCAACTCGTGTGGTTCAAAAGAGCTCCAACTTATAGTCGATTCGACCAAAGCACTCTTATTCAACCATTTAGACGATAGAAATAATAACAATTCTCCAATAGATTTCATAGACATGTAAAAGCTTTCAGGCTGTAGCGAAACAAAGGCAAACAAATATTGTTAATAATTTATTATTTAAATAAAAATGCTAGGTTGTAGAAATATCTTGCTTCTCTTTACCACAAGTGGAAACGCCACCAATCAGTATTTAACATACGGAACAAATGGACAACCACAGGATAGTATAATAATAATAAATGTGCCTTTCATTTATTACAACTACTTTAAGGATGATGCTATACTATAGGATTTTCCACCTGAGTTGTTTTTACAAAAGAACAAATTTATTGAAGTATGAAAATATTAATGTTTAAACATTAAAATGATTAATATGTAACATTTTAAACCTTATTTTTTAATAATTTGTTATCTATTTAGGTTATATTTAAAATCATGCAATTAAAAGATATGAGACTTGTGTATGGAGCAACCAATTGTTTATTCATTTTAACTCGTAAGCTCAATAATCGTCTTCAATATTATTTAAACCCTAATTTTTATACACCATCAAGTGAGTTTTTATACTTAATATAATTAAGTATTGTTATCAAAGCTAATCAATGGTAGTGCATTAATTTCGACACCAAACCGTTCACCCATTGTATATCTTTTCTTAAATGTTAATAATTTTATTTATTTTTTAAAATTTTATTCTATGTTTGCTACTTTGAATGTTTTACAAGAAACATCTTTCAGCAGTGGACAATTGACGAAGCCAAACGTGGGCCCGCATTTTAGTACCAGCGATGGGATTCGAACCCATGTCCATCAAGGTCCGAATTCGAGGGCTGTACCGCTAGACCACCCCGGCACATAATAACGATTTTCATAATTTCATAACACCACGGCTTAATTATTTCTAAGTTCGCGAAGTATCTAAAATGATAGCCTTCCACTGGATTTTATGCGAAAAGAAATTCGTATACAATAGTAAATCGGAAAAAATGACGTTTTTGATTGATTCAATATAATTAACTAATTTATTGTTAGTTGAAATTTATTTGACCAATTTGTTACAAATTCTCACCCTTAATTATATCTAGTATAAAATTACACTCATCCGTGTAGGGACAAAGATATGTCTAGTAAAATCAGTTGATAATTTAGAAATTATCAGTTCATAAGGTCCAAATTAAGTATCATTTGTAAATTGTATAATTAAAAACAATTACTACTCTATTAATATTATTATAATTCGCTTGAATATTTTATTGCACTCAACATATAAAAATACGTAATTTATATATCTTGTTCGAATGGTGACAATGCTTTAATACAAAGTATTAATAAACAAACAAATCTTACCAGCTGGTTGGGTGTAATTAAATCTTGCAAGGGAGCAAATTTAGAAAAGTAATTGTTTTCATGACCATACTCATTTGGTTTGGTTGCAAACGTAGAAATGCTCGCATCCAGTTCGGAAGGTTGTGTCGCTGTATATAAATATGTGATAATCAGGCTGACAACACAACGCATCAACTTAACCAAATTAGCTTCTAATTTATATTTCCATTCGTAATGATGATTATGATGATACTTTTGAGTGCTAATGTCAAAAAATTCAAATCCTGTTTCTCGATGGAATTTCTCGTCAAATTCAAATGCTCCAAAGAAACTACTCACCAAAATATTTAGTAGTTTGCAAGTATACTCCAAAATATTGTAAGATTCATTTATTTCAACGTTTGCACTATCCTGATTTTTCATTGTTTTAGACTCTTCATCAAAACTTTTAAATTTATTGTCAGATTTAGTTTCGAATTGATTAGAATCAGTAAATGAGTCTAAAGACTCAAAAGATCTAAAAAAACATTTTTTTAATAAGGCAAAACGTTATTTATAAACACCTAACACCTTATTTTGAAGTGTTGATTATTAATATTATATTCACCAAATTTTAAAAAGTAAATTCAATACAATCACAAATACCTTTCAATTAAAATTAAACATTCCCTTTATTTGTTAACATCTAAATCTATTAACTCCCACCTAGAGAGGATCAGAAATAATCCAATGTAGTTAATCCCAAATCTGGATAAAGGAGGAGGGTTTGAACGTAAGGTTAGCAACCTGGTCTCTGTAAAAATCTATATTGCTACTGTAACAATAAGAAGATACCATTCCGGTAAATAAAAGGCAAAAAAGTGACAGCATGGACCCAAATAACAGGGTTGAGTAAGAGCCGAAAGGAAGCTCAATCTTGGATTTGCAGAATCTTCAATGCCGAAATCTCAACCAGTGTTGGAATATGGAATGTGCGCACACTTTTTTGTAGAACAGTTAGATAATGTTGTTCTAGAAATAAAAAGATATAATTTAGATATATTGGGTATTAGATTCAACACTAGATGTGCGAGTCTATGTAATGAGGCTACTGAAGAGAACAAAAAATATCTTTTACAAGCAATTACAAAATTTGTTGGATGATGTTCCAAGAAGAGACATTAAAATGTTAATGGGGGATTTCAATGGAAAATTAAACAAAAACGGAAATGAATACTTCTCAAATGTTAAACCATATGGCTATACTGACAGTGTGACATTATGCAGTAATGCTGATAAAAATCTGTAAACGACAAAGCAATTTAATCCCATTAACAAAACTACCAACCTACAGCAATACAAAATATTGTAAAGAATAGTCATTAATAAAAACTTCTGCAATATTTATCTCAATAAAACATGTTGGCTATTTTAAATATTGTCATTACTCATTTAGTCCTTGCCCTAAATTCATTCTAATGCAAAAAACTTCCTCAATAAAAAGCCTAAATAACATGACTGAAATGGTACATTGAGTTGCGTTATTATTGAGAAAAATCCAATGTTTGGAATCTTAAATTAAACTGCAAATATCTATGTATAATCTAGTATGATTAACAATATCATAACACAACAATCAGTTTGTTAAAAATACACTGATAATTTAATAACAATCTAATAAACTTATAAAAATTAAATTATAATTAAATGGTTAAAAAATCGGACTCCTTATTTATGATAATGATGGTGAGTTCAAATACCACCCCTAACATAATTCTAGCAAAGTTATCCACATTCACAAATTGAAATCGTAACCTTGATAAAAAAAACTTGGCAATCACACAATAATACTTTAATTCTCTAAAGAGAATTAAGTGTCAAACTTTGTTTTCATCTAAAAAGTAAGCAGTACATAAAATACTCAAGTAAATTAAATGTTTTTTTAAATACTTACTGAGATAAATTCATTGAATCAAATTTTGATGACTTCAAATCAATTTGAAAAGCTAAAATTGTTAATATTTAAGTATTTTAGGTACATAATACTTAGTAAAATTATTTGTATCTAAACGCGTAAATTCTAAATTAATCATATTTAAAAGCAGTAAATAATTAATATACATTATCTAAAAATGACTCGTTTTGCCGACAATTATAAATAGAAAAAAAAACTTCTTATTCCGAACAAAAAAGCTAGAAAGTTGATCGATTCAACTGTTCTAAATTAGTGATGTAAACATATGCAATAAAATAAAATGCTTAAATATTATTAAGCAAATATTGTTTGTTTATTTAAGTCTGTCCGTATAGCACGTATAGCCCTAAATCTTTTAAGTAAAACTTAAATCCAATTTGAAAAAATTTTACATAGGAGTAAAAAAAGATTTTACAAAACTAGACAACTTACATCCCTCAATTAATTAAAATAAGTTAGACACAATAGATTCCAGTAATCCTGAGAATTTAAGTAATGCTTGTAGTCTTAAATTTTAACAATGGTGATATTCGTGAGTCAAAGTCACAAAAGTATAAAAGGTCCTCCCCAAATAGCTTTTACGGATCCGTCAACCGCAGTCACCATCCACATCCCCCAAAAATCGCCTCACCAATTCCTGTAAACATTGGAGTATTCACAAGAAAACGGGTATCTAACCAAGGAACTTTGTTTATACCGCCCCGCCTTCAAAGTTTGATACGCATCCGTACATCAATTAAAATATAGAACGTATTGTCACTGTCCTGTTTCAACTCAGACATATACAGCTACAGAGCTACAAGATTGATAAAGCTTGTATTTAGGAAACACGACCAATCTTTAAAAAACGCTTAGCCTTTCTACAGTTTCCCAATCTCCTGACTAACATCCCTACACGCCTCCGAAAACCGTGAACAATGGAAAGGGATTATTCGTGATGCTATGCGAACTTGGATCAAATGAAGATGTGACACTGCCACTAACTTTCGTTGTTTTCTATTGTTGGAAAAAAGACCGGGTGACCAACAAAAATTTTGGACAGATATTGTAGCACGCGAGCTCAGTCCTATTTGTGCTAAGCCCCATCGTCCAAATAAATTATTTATTTGGGCATCCGTTTGCTTATCGTTTGCAGATCATAGAGATTAATGTTGTACCTTTGTTACGCTTATCAAGTCACTGAAGTCAATCGTTTTATATGTCGTACAAATATAGAAATAATGAAGAGGTGACTACGTCACCAACCAAATGAATGAATAAATGGGTGAAGCCCAGTTATTCATATAAACAAATAAAAAAATAAACATATAATCACTTTAAATAAAATCCATGCGTTCAACTCACTTGATGATGGTGTATAAAAATTAGGGTTTAAAAAATATTGAAGACGACTCTTGAGCTTACGAGTTAAAATCAATAAACAGTTGGTTGCTCCGTACACAAGTCTCATATCTTTTAATTGCATGATTTTAAATATAACCTAAATAGATAACAAATTATTAAAAAATAAGGTTTAAAATGTTACATATTAATCATTTTTAATGTTTAAACATTAATATTTTCTTACTTCAATAAATTTGTTCTTTTGTAAAAACAACTCAGGTGGAAAATCCTGTAGTATGACATCACCGAAAAATAGTACACCAGCCATGGATGCTTTGTAATCACTTGATTCCATTGAACTATAATATTCAATAAATAATTTTTACTTTACTTTAAAGTAATCTCCAAAACTTTCGTATCGGCAACAGTTAGACCTATTGCAGGAAATTGGATACAAAGATCTAAATGAAAATTTTATTAAAATATAAAAAGAATTAATCGTGAAAAATAGAAAACAATATCTATTCTGTTATATTTTTATCTAAATTTAAAAACAAAATATTCAACCAACTGCACGCTTTAAGTTTCTTCTGTGAAAACGTTAAAAATTGTTGTAAATTAAGAAAAATAATTTCATTAATTCATTCAATGTCAACTATACTAGGGACGCAAAATTGACCTAAATAAAAAATACCAAAAATAAAACTACAAAAAGTTCCTGACTGTTCTTGCATGTGGTGCAAAATTGACTATGTGCCCCTAGGCATCTAGACTAATAACAGCGAGGACCGAATGCACAACGGTATAGCTGGGCTTACGCTACAGTGAATGAGTAAAAGCATACACCCAGGATACGTAAGATGTACCTTAAGGTATACGTATATCATATGTAGCCGTTGGGTTGAGCAAGATAATCCTAATGAAAAATCAGGTGACCTTGTACATCTTTGTAAATAGTGGCGCGCCACGATGATGCCGTCTACCATCCAAAAATTTGTTTTTATTCTATATTTGTTACGCTTATCAAGCCATTTAAATCGATCGTTTAAGATGCCGTACAAATATAGGAATAATGAAGAGGTAACTTTTGCTAATTACAATAAATAAATAAAATTCGAAAACATGTGAAGCAAAAGGGGCTGATAAAGATTAACGCTTTGAACGTAACTAAATTGGGAATGCTGACTATAAAGTGACTCATACAATCAACAACAGCTAAAATAATAATTACTACTAAACCATTTCAGTGAAAAATATCTGAACTATAAAAATATATACTTCCTTTATTATTACAAACGAATCTTATTACAATTACCAATTTTATATTAAAAATTGAACAAGGCTTTTTCATTATTAGATACTTACTTAAAGATGATAATTTTGAATCATTGTCCGAAATTGGATTATTAAAAAGATTACTTTTTGAATATTGTTTAAAGTCAATAGTATCTTCAATATTTGAAATTGAAGTTAAAAGTGTGGTTCCGCTCAAACTGAAATAACCAGAAATGTGATTCACTTTATTAACCTCTCCTTTTTCGTGTTGTTTCAACCCACATAATGATGATCCAGTAATAAAAAAAATTGTTTCATCAACCATCTTTATAATTTTTTCATCATTATACGTATTACGAATTTTCGTCAATGTCGACAATCCATCGTTATAAACTATGCAATATTTTCCTATGTCAGACTAAAAAACACTTTAATGTATTTATGTAATAATACTGTTGATAATATATTCAACACGGCTAACAATTGACTCAACTCCATATTCGGAGTTTTTTTAATCCATTCCAAAATTTTTGTAGTTAATTTTGATAAACAACTTTTATCCAAAGAAATCAAATCACGTTCCAATTTTGAATAAATGTTTGTAAGTGCACGGCACTTTATTTCATCTATATCATGATCTAAAAAATTAACGATTTTATTTTATACCTAGCTTATCGACCAAAGCATTGAAACCATCCATACCAGTGATAAACAAAATTGTAAAGTGCGTCGTGTGTTGATAATCACAAAAGCAGATCATTATAACAACAAATAACATTTATTATAAATGTTAACAAATTTTGTAAATTAAAAACAAAAAAAATACATATACCAAATTTGTTAATTTTAAAAATAGATTAATATTTTTTTATTAATTTGACTATACAATAAGCGTTATCTTAAATATTCTTACTGGTTACAGGTTACAAGTTATTACATAAGTTAATTAGGAGAAACTCCTTATGATTCTCGGTTTATGAATATTAAATATCAATTAAAATAAATATAAAAATAAATAATAGAAAAAGATGCAAAGGCATTAAAGAGTCAAAACATCTAGATTGAAATATTAAACGTATTTAGGTAGAGCAAACTTATCATATAATAATTTAAAAGCGTGGAAATTAGGAGCGTTAACAATATGTGTTGAGAGATTATTCTAAGCAAAAACTATCCGATGGGAGAAGTAATGTTGTCTGATCTTTATGTTTGCCCGGGGCTTAAGCAACTTAAAATTGTGCCCTCTACGGCAATCATCTGATTTCGTAAAGTAGGGATATAGTGAGTCAAACTTAAATAATCGGCAAACTAGAATTAAATTGCCTCGAAGTCTTCTATTGGTCAATGAAAAGAGGTTAAGACTAAAAAGTCTATCTCCATAGAGGTAATGCTTGAAAGCTCAGGGAAGTCTCGTAAACTTCCTCTTAACTTTTTCTAACAAAATCGAGTCTTTTTTTAGTGTTGGGGAAGTTATTTAGCCGCAATATTCAAGGTGTGTAAATCTTGTACATCATACAATTTTTAATTGTTTTTAATTAGTTAAAATTTGAGTGAATTTTATTAGATGTGAGTTGTGTTCTCTGATTGGTTTATTTTCTAGTTAAGCTGTAATTGGATATTTTAAGCACTATTTTATGTTTTTTTTTGCTCTCGCCTTATTTTGCAATGGCGTTAGTTGGTGCACCGGACTGGACTCAACGTAGTTATTTTAATTGGAAAGAAGTAAAAAATGCTATTCACGTTTTTAAAACAAATACCATCGATGAGTTTTATCACTGTGTATCTGAACTAAACCATGGAGGCGTTGAAGGATTTCCATACAATAAAGTTTTTTACATATGCACTTTTTATCAAAAGCGAAAATCTAAAAGTACCGGACTCCGTAAAACCAAGAACTTTATTTTTATGTAATTTCTTGTAAAATTAAAAATTTAAATTGTCTAGCACAGTTAAACTAAAGAACGATAAATATGTTATAACAGCACCGAATTTGAAGCACGAACAGATATGCTTAAGTGAAGAAATTGAACTTGATCCTAACAGGAGAAGGCTATCCAAGGAGGAAGAATTTGAGTTGAAATTATTATTTATACAAAAATGCCCTATTTTTCAAATTTAAAAAGGAAGTTAACGAGGGATTTGTATAATCTTTGGTAGAAATTGGTTCACAGTACGATGAGATTTAACCTGATTTTTAGAAACTGTAAACCTTGAAAAAACGCTGTTCCGTTTAAATTAAGAAGGATTAGTGGCATTATACTTTGTATAAGTGGGTTTACGTTTTGGTGGATAATTATGCAAACAAAAGATTATTTTGTATTTGTTTTGTAATGTGATTTAAATAAATTTTATTATTTTCTGTTCGTTTTTTGTTTATTACAAAAATTGAGGAACATTTGCGATTATTAGAATAATATTAAAATGGGAACTTGTTTGATTGTCTAATTAATGTCCTAAGTTAACGCGTGTAATGAAACTTAGATAAACAGGCTCGAATAAGTAACCAAAATTAGATATTTTATGTAGCCATTACTTTAGAACCCTGAAATCACTGTACTGTTGACTCAAAATAACACTAGTATTATACTTATCTATCTCAGTTTCAATAAGGATTGACCTAGTTTGTTAAAAAAATATTATTTAATCTGATGTATGTAAAATATAAGCAACCCTTTCCATTCATTCTACCCAATTGCATTACTTTTGTCGTAGTAACATCATTTATTAACAGTTAAATACTTATCTTTGTCCGGTTTAATGCATTTAATGCAATCTATCCTAATAAAAAGAATATGTCACCTGATACGGTCATGTAATTTTGATTACAGTTGTGGTAATCGTAGGTCATTTATTTATAGCAATAATATGCAGAAAATTGATTTAAAACTGATTATTAAGATCGCACTTAACTTGAGTCAATTTTAATATAATACTTTGACGATGAATATATAGGTTTATTAAAAAAAATTTTTATTAAGTTTTTAATTAAAAGATGTTCAGTGATTATTGTCAATTAATAATAGAATAAGTAATACAACTAATCTATTTTTAGTTTTTGTTTACCGATCTCAATTAGGTATTTACTTTAGACATAGCACGATGAACAAATTTTTCCTGCAGTAAATAGATGAATATAACTATTATTTGTATTCTTATTAATTTCAACTACTGAATCAACTTGTTACTATGATGAAACAGTAGGCACAATTTTTAGTAATAACAGTAATCATAAATAATAATTTTAAAAATTGCCACTTCCTGTTTTAATTTTTAATTGAGTATATACAGTTATGTTTATGGTCATGCATCATGTGATAGCGTTTACTATTTGTAAAAACAACCTTCTCATTCACCTTATCTTATTAATTAATAAGCACATATACATTATGCACATGATACACAAAAATAACCTCTAAATTTAAGACCTGCAATATTGATACAATTATGCAATATCTCCTGTCCCAGTTTTTAACAATTAGTAAGTATTAGTAAGATTATTTTGAACAATGATTACACCTGCAAGTATTATTTGTACAGTACGTAACTGTCCATTTATTGGTAAATCAAAAGGCTTGTGTAACATTATTGACGGCTAAGCACATAACGGGTATTCTATGTAATTTTCACATTATGTGATAATGTAAAAATAACATTTTAGTCTGGTTTACAATGTATGACCATCGACGTGCAGAAAATGGAAGCACTGTGATATTTTGTAGCATCCTGCTCTAGTTACTTATCTAGACATATTTAACTTTTACTAATACATACCTAAAATAATACTTTAACAATACACATTATGTAACATTATTTGCAAAAATAATTTCTAATTATAATATACAACAACATGTATTCTTGCAATAAAGCATAATACCACCATTTACTAAAACTTAAATAAAAAGCACCTAAGTCGTTAAATAAATAACTTTATTAACTAAAATACATAAATATATAAAGAAAAAGTTACAAACTGTATAATGTCAACAATTTAGGGAATATTCACTGTATTTTATAATTTCTGCTAGCCATTTCCAATTTCAGTCCATCAAGGTATTAATAAAATCCTTTGAAATTCGATTTTTCATAACACATACGATATTCTCTATAAGTAATACGTTATTTTACAACTTGTTAACCTCACTTTTGAATCACTGCGGTACGCTTGCGTGATGTGCTGATCAAAAGTTGCTTACTGTTAACGCGCTTGCTAGTTGTTTCGTGCATTGTTATTTGTTTTGCGTCGTTTTTGGTGTTTTTTGTTGTTTTAGTGTTGTTTATTGTGCAATCAGTGTTGCCCTATTTTTGAATCGGTCCGATTTGTATAAATCGTGCCTTAAATTTTTATTAACGTTTTTGGTATCTGTGTCTTCTGTGCAACTTGAGTTGCACAGCTGATTGATCGAGTGCGAATTGTATGATTCGCATTTGAAACGTTTTTATTAATTTTTTAACTAATTATTACTCTGCTTTGCATTGTGATATTTGCATTTTACTTTATTTCAACAGTCATTTCAGTTTCTTCCGACTTAATGAAGACCTCCCTAACCGCACTTTGTGGAAGACGGGGGTGTGGTAAGTCGGTCAAATTCGCTATGTTTTGTTTTGGGTGTAACACCTGATTTCATGAAAAGTGTACTGGTCTTTCAGAGTCCAATTATACAGACTTAGCCAACAGTAGCGTCAATTTCAACTGCATCAACTGCCTTTGGGTAAAAAACCTTAAGCCTTCTGACCCAAGGTATTGTTTTATTTCAGAACTACTTAATTTAGTCAAAGAAGTCCAATCCAGTAATTTAGTCCTTAAAAACTCGCTCGCTGCACCCCAAGAATCTTTTTCGATAGTATCTACAAAACAGTCTGATAACATCAGTTCCCTTAAAGATTCAGTAGGGTATCTTTCAACAACTGTCAAGGACTTTTTACTCCCAACTACAAACGCCGTCCTTAGACTGTCGCAGGACAAAATTCTATCCGCAGCCAAACAATTTGCTGCTGATAGACGCCAGGAGAATAACCTAATTGTCAGAGGGATCCCAGAGACAGCTACGAATTATAAGGACATTGTCTCTGAGTTGATTAATTCCTGTCTCCCTTCGGCCCCTAAAGTTAAGATAACACGTATGTCCTGGAAGCGTCCCCATACCTTCCCTCTTATTATTGTTAGCTGTACCCCATGCGTTGTTTCTGACATTTTACATGTGGCTCTTAATTCGCAAAAATTTTCCTGCGATCCGTCTCCATAAGGACCATTCTATGGCGGATAGGTTAGGTAAATCTCCTGTCTTACCCCACAGCACTTGCCCCAAACTTGCGGCCATCCCAGTAGTTAAACTTACTCCTCTTAAGCTAAAGGATACCTCCACATCTCTCTCCATTGCCCAGGATTTTCCCTTTTCGCCCCGGAGTCGCGTCCCATTTCACCACCGCCTAAAAGAATCAGGACCGTTATTACCCTCCCAACCCCGTCCCCCTGAATATTTTTTATACCAACGCTTTCAGTCTTTCGAATAAGCTCACCGAATTAGCCAGCCTAGCTGAAGAATCTAAACCTCACATAATCGGCATTACTGAAACTTGGTTATCAGATGATATACATGATAATGATTCACTAATCCATGGCTACAACATTGTCCGATGTGATTCAAGGGTTTCTAGATGCGGGGTTGTCTCTTCTATATCAAGGATGACATTAGTTTCTTTTCCCTTCCCTCCTCGGATTTTTCTGAACATGGATACGATCTTCTCTCTGTTGCAACCACCTTCTCCTCAGATGAACTTGCCCTCTTCTCTATCCTTTATGGTCCCCCCTCCCTCCCGGATGCTTCCAATAGGTCCCTTTTCCAAGACCTTCACTCTGTTAACGACCAAACATAACTACCATATTCTGATGGGTGATTTCAACGTCCCTTCCATAAATTGGGACACTCTCAGCTGCTCCTCTAAATTCTTTGATACCTCGCTCCTTCAATTCAGTATTGAGCACGCACTCTACCAGCATGTTCGCTCTCCCACCAGGTTTAGGATTGGCAGCTCCTCATCCTGCCTAGATCTAGTTTTCACAAAAAAAGCCTCTTTGATTGATGGCATTTATCAATTACCTCCCCTAGGAAAGAGTAATCATGCTCTTCTTTCTTTCACAGCTCACTTCCCCTCATCCGCAATAGGCCTGAAGCACAGATCCTTACCCGCTCCTAACTTCCGCCGTGCTTATTTTGTTAGTTTCAGAAACACCTGAGGAATGTTACCTGGGACCTCTCCACTAACGACATAGATAGTCTTTACGACCATTTCTCTCACATCATCCGAGTAAGTATTGAACGTTTTATTCCATTTCATACCCCAACCCCTTCTAAACCCAAAATTCTCCGTTTCATTATCCGCACCATTAAGTTGCGCAATATTGCCTTTAATCAGTAAAAATTGACAAATCTCCTTATTTTCCTCTACCGCTATTTAGATCTCCGTAGTAAATCAGTAGCATGTCTCAGGCGGTTTAAAAGCTATTGACTCCACTCACTCCTGAACAATGCCAGATCCGACAATAGTCTTCTTTTCAAATTCATCAAGAACAAGCAAGGATATGATCTCTCCCTTCCCAAACTTAAAAGTGCTTCTGGTTCCTTTTTATCGTTACCAGATATGTGCACCACCTTTGGTAATTATTTTAAATCCGTTTTTAATCAGGATTTTACTATTGGTTCTCTTCCTGAACCCACCCTAGATTCAGGATGTCCCATTATTACGCGATCTCTAGTTTTTAAACATTTATCACATTTTAAATCTTCCTTCCGAGGTGCAGATGAACTATTCCCGAGAGTTCTTAAAGAATGTGCCTCCAAACTAGCCCCTCTCTTTACTCATACTTTTAATCGCTCTATCCAGTCCGGTAAATTACCTGCTATTTGGAAACTCGCCTTTATTCGGCCTATTTATATGTCCGGTTCCATGTTCAAGTCGGAAAGTTTCAGGCCGATTAGTATTTTATCCGGTTCTAGCAAAATTTTAGAGAAAATCATTAAATCCCATTTAGTTAATTTTATCTCTACAAATAACCTAATAAATTCAGCTCAACATGGGTTTATGCCTGGGAGATTCTGTCTTTCCAATCTATCGACGTTTACAAAGAGCATTACCGGCATGCTGGATCGGTCATCATCAGTCGATGTACTCTACTTCGACTTTTGCAAAGCTTTTGATAAAGTTTCGTATTCAGCTTTACTCGGTAAACTAAAAGCTTTTGGGATAAGTCCTCCGCTCCTAAATTGGATAAGTGACTTTCTCACTAATCGTAAGTTCTGTGTCAAATTAGGTAGTGCAGCCTCCTCTCCCTCTCCAATCTCATCGGGGGTCCCTCAGGAATCAGTTCTGAGCTTTCTTCTTTTTAATATCTATATTAATAATCTGCCTACAGTTGTTTATTCTAACATCCTGCTTTATGCTAACAATGTTAAAATCTGGGGCTCTAACCCCGAACAACTACAACAGAATGTTATTAACATTTACCAGTGGTCTAAGGACAATGCACTCCCACTGAATATTTATAAATGTAATCATTTCTTATTTGGAAAATCTTCAGGAAACCGATATACTGTCCCTAGTACTCAGACTATCTCTAAAATTGACACGGTGAAAGATCTTGGTGTAACTTTCAATCCTTCCCTTAGCTTTCCGTCACACCACAATAGAGCATCGTTAACCTGCTATCGTCTTATGACATTTTTCAGGCGTAATTTAGGATATATTTCAGCTAGCTGTACCCGACTTCTTTATTAATTATACATTAGGCCTCACCTCGAATACTGTATTCAAGTAACGTTGCCTATCCTAAGGGCAGACAGTTAAACTTGACAAAGTTCAAAGAAGCTTCACCACTTTTGAATCCGTACGATACGCTGCGTGTCGTGCGCTCAAAAGTTGCTTACTGTTGTTGCGCTTGCAATAGTGTTTCGTGTTTACGTGTTTTTTGAGTTACTTGCCTACTTTTTTTGGGTATCGTTTTTGTGTTTTTGTGTATAATTGTGCAATTTTTAATTGTTTATTTGTGTTTAAGCCCATTTGTATGTGTCGTGCTTAATCATCCATTGTTTTTTTCTCTTTAACTCGATTATCACACTGCTTTGCGTGTGATATTTTATTTTTATTACATTTTAGAAACTTTTATTCTATCAATGAAAGTTGTTCAGGCAGCGGTTTGTGGCCGTCGCGGTTGTAGTAAGTCCGTAAAGACTAGTATGCTTTGTTCTAGATGCAACACCTGGTTCCACAAAAACTGTATCGGTCTCTCGGAGAGTATTTACAACAAATTGGCAACTAGTAAGGTCGATTTTAATTGCATAAATTGTATTTGGAAATCTAACCCTTTTCTCGTCGCCCACCTCCATGTTATCCCCAAGCCTGACCTTAAAATGGACACTTAGCTAGACCTCATATTAAAACTACTTAACAAAGTCAAACTTTGTAACACCAATAACAACAAATCTGTCAAAGATTTATTCGAGTCTTAATCTACCCTACAGGTTTAATCCAACAAACACTAAGATGAAATTACCTAACTCAAAGCTTTAATTGCGGCCCTCCCATTAACTCTTAAGAAAGTCTCTCCTTCTCCAGTCACCTAGGCTGTTCTCAGACTTTCACAGAAAAAATTTTTATCTGCAGCTAAACTATTTGCTGCAGATAAAAGAAGGAAAAATAATTTAATAGTTAGGAGAATTCTCGACACCGCCACCAATTTCAAAAAGATTGTTTCTGAGATAATAAAGACGTGCCATTCCCAGTCTATTGATTTTAAGGCCACGCGCATGTCTTGTAAAAGAAAACTTTCTTTTCCCCCAGTAATCGTCTTTTTTAAATCCTCCGACATTGTCTCTAAAATTCTCAGTAGTTGAACGAGCGTTAAGTCCCGTTTCCGGGATATCCGGGTGCACAAAGATCATACCAGTAGGGATAGGACTAATAAACCTCTAGTATTGCCTACATCTGTTTGTCCGAAATTATCGGCTATTTTTTTAGTGCAACTAACTCCATTGACTTTAGACGAATGCCCCCAGGATTTTCCATCAACGCCCCGAAGCCAAGTCCAATTTCTCTACCGACTAAAAAAAACAGGACCCCTTCTTCCACCAGTACCTCTCCCCTAAAAGTATATTATACCAATGTTTGCAGTCTCCATAATAAACTCAGCAAGTTAAGTCTATTAGCTCTGACTGCTAAGCTTTATTTAATTGGCATTACTAAAACTTGGCTATTTGAAAATGTTCTCGATAATGAACTGCTAATCCAAGGCTATATCATCATCCAGTCGGACTCAAAACGATATAGATGTGGCGGCTGTTTTTTTTATATTTATGATAACCTAACCTACATCCTTCTACCTTCCTCAGCCTTTACTAACCAAGGGTTTGATCTCCTTTATATCTCCATTTTTCTCTTATCTGGTGACCACGTTAAATTTTCTATTCTTTATAGACCCCCTTCCCTCTCTGAAGCCTTTAATTCTGCATTATTACAAGAACTCCAGTCAGTTTGTAATTTTCCTCATAAGTATTAAGTGTTGATGGGTAACTTTAATGCTACTACTATTACTTAGAACACTCTGTTCAGTCTGGGTAACTCTAACGTTTTCTAATTCTGCATTGAAAATGCCCATTTTTAAAAGGTTTTCTCTACCACTAGGCATAGAATAGACTGTAGCTTTTCTTGCTTAGACTTAGTTCTTACTAATTTCTTTCATGTAATAAACTTTGTCTCTACTCTGCCTCCGTTAAGTAAGAGTGACTATTCCGTCTTGGCTTTTAAAGTCTATCTCCCTAATTCAACTCATATCGCCAATCCTCGTTCAGCGCTTATTCCAAATTTTAGTAATGCTAACTTTAAAGTTTTAAAAAACTATTTTAAATGTTTCCAATGGGTTTATTCCTCTACCAACAAGGTAGATAAATTCTGCGAATATTTTTCTAACATTATTAAATGGGGAGCTAAACTTTTTTACTCCCTCAGAGCGCTTTCACGACCGTCAAATAAGATCCCGCGACGTTTTATTAGACTCATTAAACTCCGTAATCGCGAATTCTATAAGTGAAAAACAACCAACCCCCCTGTTTTTATTACCAGTACCTCAATTTACTTAACAAATGTGCTTTTAACCTTACTAGGCTCAAACATTGCAAAATTAATAATATTTTAAATAAAGCTAAGACAAATAAGAGTTTGCTATTTAAATTCATTAAGAATAAACGAGGAAACCCAAATTCACTTCCACAACGTAAGGACTCTTACGGGTCTCCTCTTCCCTTGCCTAAAGTATGTAACACCTTCAGTCAATACTTTAATCCGTCTTCAATACGGATTTTGTTGATAACCCTACAGCCAGTCCCTCACATTTATCCGGTTTTCTCCTCATTACCCTGGAGATTGTCCGCAATCTTCTTCTCAAATTAAAATCTTCCTTTATAGGCTCAGATGAAATATACCCGAGAGTACTTAGAAAATGTGCTGCTAAAACAGCTCCTGCTCTTGCGTATTTGTTTAACTTTCTCCTAAAACAAGGCAAGGTCCCTTCAGTCTGGAAATTAGCCTATATAAGGCCGATCTACAAAGCTGGATATAGATTTAAGGCTGAGAGCTACAGACCTATTAGCATCCTGTCTGCTCCCAGTAAAATTATTAAAAAAATAATTAAGTCTCACCTAATAAACTTTATAGTCGATAACAATCTCATTAACCCTGTTTAGCATAAATTTATGCCCTCTAAATCCTGCCTCACTAATCTACTGACATTTGCCAATAGTATCACTAGAATGCTGGAGTACTCTCATTCGATTGATGTCATTTACTATGATTTTTACAAAGCATTTGATAAAGTACCCCACTCGGCATTATTGAATAAATTAAAAGCCTTTGGGATTAGTCCGCCTCTCCTCGATTGGATAACGGATTTTCTCTCCAATCGGCAATTAAGCGTAAGATTAGGTGATATTACTTCGCTGCTGTAAACATTACCTCGAATTATATCAAGGATCCGTCCTTGGTCCCCTTGTGTGTATTATATCAATGACCTACCTGCATTTGTTAATACGACATCTTATTTATATGCTGATTATCCAGATTTGAATACTAATCCTGAACAGCAACAGGTATTTTAATTATCTTGATGAATCTACCAGCAAATGCGCTTCCTCTGAATTTTCCAAGTGTAATCACTTCTCCCTTGGTAAATATTCGAGCCAATGCCATTAGAGCGCCAGATTCTTCCCCCATCACTCGAGTTAATTTAATCAAGGATCTAGGGGTTACATTTAATCAATCCCTAGACTTTTCAACGCATCACAGGATGCAGCCTCCAAGGGGTTCCAACTCACCACGTTTTTTAATTGTAATCTCGGGAACGTCCCGGTAAGTTGTACACGGTTACTCTACCAACTTTACATTACACCCCATTTAGAATATTGTATCCAAGTTACATCCCCCTACCTAAAAGCGAATATTAAAATTTTAAACAAAGTACAGCGTAGGTTCACAAAGACCTCTAGGCAGCTCAAGAACGTTAGCTATACAAACCGATTTAAATTTTTTAAGCTCTTTCCATTGCAAGATAGGAGGCTCCGGGGCGATCTCATCTTAGTTTATAAATTATTAAGGTTAAATAGTGCCGAACTTTCTTTTATCCCTGCAAATAATTCTCAAAGGGGGCACCCTTTTAAGTTATCCAAACCCAGAGTAAGATCCCGGTTACGTTTAAACCATTTCGTATAGGGTTATTTCCGCGTGGAATCTTCTATCTAGCCATGTTGTTTCAGCTCCTTCCATCGACTCCTTCAAATCAGCATATGACAACTATTTTCTCCATGAATATATTTAATTTCATAATTCTGTTTTTACAGCTTTATTATATTTATATACATAATCTTTGAGATTTATTTTGCCGATATTTGATATTTTGAACCGAGTACAAAAAGGAGTTTCCTCCTACATAACTCGTGATTTTACCTGATTTACCTGATTTACCAGACTTCCGCGTACCCTCAAGAGTCTTCCTTACCCTAAGCGACTAAAAGCTCTTTGTTTTTTCCAACTAAAAAATAGGAGACTCCGGGGCGACCTAATTCTAGTTTTCAAACTCATAAACTCCACCCAGTTTAAGCATATGTTTGCCCTCTCCCATGATTCCCGTAGAGGACACCTTCTCAAGCTCTCTAAGCCGCGAGTTCAATTCCGACTAGGTCTTTATCATTTTTCCTTTAGGGTTATTACTGCATGGAACAATCTGCCCCCGCACGTTGTGCTAGCCCCATCCCTTCAGGCGTTCAAATGCGCATACGATAAATTTTACCTTCTCAAGTTTATCTAATGCTTTTTCTTTTTGTTAACTATTTTTTATTTTTTTATTGATACCTGATACCCTAAACAGAGTATTGAAAAGAGTTTTTCTCCTATTTAACTCTTGTACAAACCTGAAACCTAAAACCCTTTAAAAAACCAAACGGGATGTTGAGGATCAAATGTACAAAGGTCCGTGTTTTGTTTAACAAGGTTTTTGCAGTCTAAATAGGTCAAACATATAGTAAACTGTAAATTTATGTAAAAAACAAATTACCATTTTGTTAACGTACACCGAAACATTATTTTGAACATATTTTAAATCCTTTGAGACATCTTGCTAAAATTAAAACAATTTAAATTTTCTATTGTGAAATAATGTTAGTTTAAATATTGCAATCAGCCATTGTTTTTATTATAGTAAATTAAAATAATAACTTATTTACCAAACAAGTTTTATAAAATGCAAAATTTTTATTTATTTTTAAAATGCTAAATAATATATTCTAAAGACAAAAATAAAACGTTTTATGTTAATACGCAAATGTATCGCTCCCTATTGTAGTACATCATAAAAAATACGATTTTACGTTATTCTGTGTTCCTCATGTAAAAAAACATGTAATTAAGAACTGTGTATGTGCCGTTTTTTTTAGTAAATGCAAATAAATTATTGATTTTACAACACATTATGTCAGGTTATAGAGGCCTTCTATATTGTATTTATTATTATCTACAAAAGACATATAATTACGATAAACTGCATTTATTTTATTACAGCAAAACGTTAGTCAATAATAAAAATTTATTACAGTAGTGATCTGTTATCGAATTTAGTTTACGTACATATTGTTTATTCTATGCAATAGTTATAATGTAATTTCTTTCTGTTGTTAATATGACATGTGAATAATTGGAATATTGTCAATTATTCTTATAAATTAGGTAAATAAAATGTATAAAAACAGATAAGAACTAAAATTTATACACAACAATGCTTTAAATTAACTAATAATAGTACGGTCCAATACTAATAGTGTTTTTACAAAACAGAAAATTAACACTTAATAAAACATTTTAGTGTTACTGCAATAATTTTTAGATTTAATAATTTAACAACTTTAATAAATAAATAAAACTGCATTTTTTTCCTAATTAACAATTTTATTCCAATAGATTGACTACTTTTTTTTTACCAACAGTAGATAATAAAAAACTTATTTTCCATTGGCTGTTGTAATTCCACCGACACCCCTACTGAAAATAGACACATTCACACTGAAACCATTTCCACTGGTCCAAATTATAATCATAAAATTTTATAATTTTTTTGTATGACGGTTAGCAATTGCCTTTAAAGTGCGGTCTAATATGCAACATATATGGTCTGGGGAAATTCTACCAAGATGCCATCTGAAAAATGCATAAGACGAATACATGTCTGGGAAGCCTTGGAGTGGTGGGCCAAAAACTGGAGGGATGAGTTAAAAACTACACCCAGATTCTTGACAGTATGAACTTTTAAAATGGACTGTGAATCTGGCATTGGCACAAAAAAACTATTATTATTAAACTTGCCCATTGGTAAATAAAAACACTTAAACCAATTCAAGGGAAGTCTGTTTACAAGAGACCAGTTAAAGATATTCCTAATATCTGATTGCAATAGTTCAGAGTTGAAGCCCCAGATCTTTACATTATTAGCATAAAGCAGGATGTTTAAATAAACCACTGCTGGTAAATTGTTAATAAATAAAATAAATAATAGGGGACCCAGGACCAGTTCTTGTGGGACTTCTAAGCTAATGTCACACCAAGAAAAAGTATCACAACTCAGTTTGATACTAAAACTTTGGTTAGTTAAAAATACCCTGATCCATGAAAGAAGGGAATCTGAAATACCCAGATTAGCTAATTTATTTAGTAGTAACTGATAGGGAACCTTGTTAAAAGCCTTTACGAAGTAAAAGTAAATGGCATCCACAATTAGACCCCGATCAAGAATAGATGTAAGACTATCTGTATAGGACAATAAATTGGAGAGACAGGATCTCTGGCAAAAAACCGTGTTGGGCCGGATGAATCAACTTATTTTTAAAGAGGAAGTCCATTAAATAATGCTTAATTAACCTTTTTAACACTTTACTCGTGGCAGATAAAATACTGATTAGCCTATAGTTTAACGGAAAATATCGATTACCTGATTTATAAATAGGTCTAATATAGGCTTGTTTCCGTACATTGGGTAGAGTCCCTGTAATAATGAGATGATTTAAAATCTTAGCTAATATGGGAGAAATAATATTAATACATTCCTTTAGGACTCGGGGATAGATGCCATTAGGTCCATAGGATGTGAATTTGAGTTTGGTGAGTTGATCTAGCACTGAAGGAATTGTGAAGGTAGGTGAATTTACCGAGGATGGAGAATTAATTATAATGGAAGTACTAGGGTTATCGGTAGCATAAACTGACTTGAAATAGGAGTTAAATGAGTACAAACCTCCAAATAAGGAAGGAAAGAACCTGTATTGCCCTTCAAACATGGTCAAAACACCCAACAAACCATTTGGCGTTTTATATATTTAAATAAAATGTTTCAATCCTCTTTTGATTTCAATAATAATTTGTAAAATTGCTTATTTTTAAAAGCTCTAATAAAAACTACACTCTTATTGCGTAAATCTAAATAAAAATGATGAAAGCAGGGAATTTTAAACAGTTCCGTTTGTTAAAAGCTACATTACGTTTCTGAATGCAACGCTTTAAAAATCGCAAAAAATTGAATTTGGGATGGGTGGGGAGGCTAAAAGGAATAAATTTTTTGATGCCGTTGATAATGATTTGAGTAAAACGAAAATAGTTAGTATCAACACTATTCTTACCCGAAAAGCTCCATTTAGCGTGTCTAAAGAAATTCCATAGTCTAGCTAAATTAGCTCTATGGAAGTCAGGGATAGGCTCAATGAAAGACGGTGGTAGATAAACAGAGAAAAATGGGTGAGAGTGATCACTTTTCCAAGAGGAGGTAAATGATTAACATAATTAATTAAAGAAAAGGAATTAGTGAAAATGGGGTCCAGGCAAGAGAGCGTGCATCCAGATCGAAATCTAGTGGGCGTTGTAACATGCTAAGTATAAGCATTAACAATGCTAAAATGGAGAAGCTGGGTATCGAAATAGTTAGTGAAAGAGGAAAAAGAGTGTCAGACAATTGAAGGACTATTGAACTCACCAAAAATAATAGAATGTTTGTAGGAAGCAGAGTAGACGTGTCCAAGTTTAACAAACAAAGCATTATTAGCTTTTTTGTGAGTAAGAGAGGCCTATAAAGTAATAAAAAAAGATTTGTTCCTTAGCAGAAAAATTTACTAATATGTAGAGAAAATTATACCCAGTTGAAGTACCATGCAAAAAAGTAATCACAGAGAAGTTAATGTCTAACCTAACATAAAACAAACAACCACTACATCTACCTCTACTAGAATTAAGTCGGATAAGGTTGTAACCTGGGATGGCAATTTCGCTATCACTTTTGAATTTGTAGATTGTTTTTTGTTATTGCTCAGTGTTTGCGTTTGCTAACTGTTGTTTTTCGTATATTGGTGTATTTTTGTGTATTTGTGTATTTTCCATACGTGTATATTTCGGTTTCTGTGTTTTTGTTTTAAGTGTTACGTGTTATTTGTTTACTGTGCGTTTTCGCTAGTGCGTCGTGCGTGTGTGTTTTTTATACGATTATCGCTAGCTTTTCCCTAGTGATAGTTTTTGTTTAATATTCGTATACTTGTTATTTGTTGTTTTTGTAATCAATAGGCATTTTAGACCCCTTAAAGATGTGTGCTTCAAATTCTTTAATTTGTGGCCTAAAATGCTGCAAGAAAGCTGTGAAGATTGACATTCTTTGTGCAACTTGTTGTAATTGGTTTTATAAAGCTTGCTCCGGTTTATCTTTGGTGCATTATTTGCAGTTAGCTAGTTGTTTTCTCGACTACATCTGTATGGACTCCAGATATAAAACTAATCTGCAGAATTTGCTACTTCTTAATTTTATTATGCGGGTTGAACAAATGGACTCCACTGTTAATACTAAAAATTTTTGCCTAGATATTAGAACTCGATATGAGCTTAGGGACTATGTCTTTCTTTTTGTCATTCTTAGCAGCCAATTTCTGCGACTCTTTTTTAAAGACTGAAATCATTAACTCTTCGATATCTAAACTTTGGGATTCGGTTCTGGGAGAGCTTAACTCCCTAAAGACCGATATGTTTAACTCAAATGCCTTGTTTATTGCTGCTAAATCAGTTCTAAGACTCTCCCAAGAGGAAATTCTTGCAGCCGCCAAGCAACATGTTGTAGATTCTAAACGTGATTGTAGTTTAATTGTTAAAGGGGTAAAGGACAGCGTAATTAATTTTAAAGATTATGTATTGAGTATCAGCACTACTTGTTGCCCCAAGGTTTCTGGCTTGAAAATTTGTAAACTCACATGTAAGCGTCCTTATTTATTTCCTTATATTGGTTACGTTTACTAACTTCTTAGCTAAAAATAATGTGTTGTCTAATTGGTGTAGTGTAAGGTCTGATTTCCCTGGCATTAGGTTAACCAAATAGTTTACTTTAGCTGAACGTTCTTCTAAACGCTCATGTACATGGACTTCCGTAGGTAACCCTGTTCCCATAGTCCAACTGTTCCCATTAAATCAAGATTTTGTTAATGCACCAAATTTTCGGATTCTACCCCGGAGTCTCTTTTCCCTCCCGGTACTTCATCGTTTCCGGTAATTTTCCCCACTACTCCCCCTCTTTCATGGATTAAGTTTTATTACACAAATGCCTTAAGTCTCAGAAACAAATTATCTGAGGTCCAAGAGTTGGCAACCTCTTCCTCCCCTTATATTTTTAAAATGTTTATTTTGTCTTTTTTATGTTTATCACTTTAAATGTTTTACAAAAAACATCTTTCAACAGTGGACATTTTAGCGAAGCCGAACGTGGGCTAGCATTTTAGTGCCAGTAGTGGGATTTGAACCCATGCCCACCGAGGTCCAAATTCAAGCGCTATATTGCTAGATCACCCCGGATTACTGAAACGTGGCTATCTGAAGATATACTTGATAGCAAAATAATGGTTAAAGGGTATAATATTGTTAGGAAAGATTCTATAAAGGATAAACATAGAGGTTGCATTTTTTATGTTAGGGAAAATATTTTATTTTATTATTTATTTTTTTATTTATGGTTATTGGCTTAGGTACTTCAGTAGAAGTAGCTTTTAGCACACAAAAAATATGTACAATTAGCAGTATGTAACATGAGTCTAAAAATAAATAAATATTGTTTTCTCCACTCTTTCCTCCCGTCACGCTAGTCAGCGAAATGGTTATGACCTGTTAAATTTAGTTCTGGGGTCCCATACAGTTTGTTCTCTTATCTATCGCCCTCCCTCAGTTCTGAAAACCATAAATATATTGCTTTTAGAAGATCTTCAGTATATCCTTTTTATGCTTTTTAAACATTTAATCCTTATGGGTTATTTTAATTGTCCATCCATCAATTGGCCTTCTCTATCCGGATCCTTAAATTACTTTGAAGATAATCCCTTAAAACTTAGCATAGAACATGTTCTCACTCAGCATGTTCCTTCTCCTACTAGGTATAAAATAGGAGCACCCTATTTTTGTCTAGACTTTATCTTTACCAATGATGCCTCACCCATAAACAATATCTCTTATTTTTATCCTCTAGGAAAAAGTAATCACTCTCTTCTCTCTTTTGAAATCTTTCTCTCCTTTGTCCTAAACAATTTGACTCAAAACTTAGCTCCTATTCTTGATTTTAGAAAAGTTGATTTCCCTAAACTTTGTATTTACCTCAAGTTTATAAACTGGGATTCCATTTATAATAACAATATTGAAAATGCCTACTCTCATTTCTTAGATATAATTAATAAAGGAATTAGACAATTTGTTCCTTTCAGGATTCCATCTCACTCAAAACTTAAGCTTAGCCTGTTTATTGTCTGTTTTATAATAAAACGGTATAAAACCTTCTCCTTCTGGAAATTGGTTAATCTCCCCTGCCTTCATTATGCGTATCTAACAACCAGGAACAATTGTTCTAATCTAATCAAGGCTTTTAAAGATAAGATGCTCTTTAAGCTCCTAAACAGGGTCACCAAGAACAAAAGCTTTTTTAAAGTTTATTAAAGATAAAAAATTAGCAAAAATGTTTCTTAAAAATGACAAGGGGATTCTATTATCTAGGGTCTCTGCTTGTAATAGTTTTGAAGATTACGTTAAATCAGTTTTTCAAATATCTAGTTCTCACTGCCCTATATTTCCAGACCCCTTAAATACCATAAGACCATTTCATTTTGATGCTATTACTGTTTTTAATTTTCTATCCAGTCTTAAATCTTCTTTATATGGACCTGATGGGGTCTTTCCTAGGGTCCTTAGTAAATGTGCTGATGTTGTTGCACCTCATCTAACCTACATTTTCAACTTCTCCTCTTCTACTGGTTGCATTCCTAGTATTTGAAAATCTGCATTTATTGGACCCATTTACAAATCGGGATGCAAATTTAAAACTGAAAATTTTAGACCAATTAGTATCCTATCTTCTCCGAGTAAAATATTAGAAAGGCTTATTAGGTCTCACATTATCGATCATATTATTAATTCTAACATTATTAGCCCTGCTTAACATGGGTTTTTGCCCCGTAAGTCCTGTTTTACTAATTTAATAACTTATACGAATAACATTTCTTCAATTCTTAAATTTAGCACTTCAGTTGATGCCATTTATTTTGACTTTGCCAAAGCTTTTAACAAAGTCCCTCATGATCTGCTTTTAATCAAGCTTAAATCCTTTGACGCCTCTGGGTCCATCTTATCCTAAATATTGGATTTTCTGTCTAATCGCTTCTTTAAGATTAGATTGGGGGTAGATTTTTCCTATCCTTGCAATATTACGTCTGGGGTTCCTTAAGGTTCGGTTTTAGGTCCTTTTTTGTTCATTTTTTTATCAACTACTTACCCTCCGTTGTTAACTCTAATATTCTTTTATACACCAATGCTATTAAAATCTGGAGTTCTAATCCAGAAGTACTAGGTAATTATATTTTTAACATTAATAAGTGGGCACTCGAAAACTCTTTTCTGTTGAATTATTCAAAGTGTAAGCACATAACTTTTAGAAAACCATCAGGGAATATCTTTAAAATGTTTTCCACGATGCTCCTCTAATAGATACTGTAAAATCAATAAAAGATTTAGGAGTTTTATTTAACTCATCACTTAACTTTACGGGCCATCACATTAAGGCTACTCACACTTGTTACAGCTTAATTAAATTCCTTAATAGGAATTTAGGTGGTATGTCTCCAAAGTGCGTTCGTTTAATCTATATGCTTTAAATTAGGCCCCACCTAGAATATTGTGCTCAGGTAATTGCACCCATCTTCACATCCAAAATTAAAATTTTACAAAAGGTTTAAAAGACTGTTTCCAGACTGCCTAGATTCTTTAGAAATATGTTTTATCAACAAAGACTGCATTCCATTAAGCTGTTTCTATTAATAGATAGAAGACTTCGGGGTGACCTCATCTTGGTGCATCAATTTATCTCTTCAGGAATCCTCAGTCCCTTCTTTAACTTAGCTCAAAACTCACTTATAGGGCACAATCCGAAACTAGGCAAACCCAGGGCTTCAACTAGGATGAGGTTGCATTATTTATCTTATAGAGTTATTAACCTTTGGAACAGGCTTCCTGCTAAGACTTCATTTTTATATTTTATATTTATTATTATTATTATTTTATTTCTCTTAAATTGATATTGCTGGTACCATTCGGACCGAGGATCAAAAGGAGTTCGACTCTTACTCAACTCGTGAAACAACCTGTAACTGCGGTACGCTTGCGTGACGTGCTGATCAAAAGTAGCTTTGTTGTTTTGCGCTTGCTTATTGTTCATTACGCGTTAATCGTTTTTAATTATTGTTTTTGTGTTATTTGTTTTTTTACAGTAATTATCGCAATTTGTATTGCTCAATTACTGCGTTTTTACACTGTTTTTATGCTCTGTGGTTAGGTTGTTTTTATATATATTTTTTGTGTGCTCTTTGTATCAATTGTGTAGCTTGTGTTGCGCAATTGTTTGATCAAGTGCGATTTTATTTGTATTTGTGCTTGAAACTTTATATTTATATCCGATTATTACCTTGCCTGTTTTTGCTTTGTGATATTTGTTGTATTTCAGTTTTTACCTTAGATTGCATTTCAATGAGTCCCCCCAACTCGTCATTTTGTGGCAGACGTGGATGTAGTAAGTCAGTGAAATCAGGTATGCTCTGTTCTGGTTGCTCTACCTGGTTTCACGAATACTGCACCGGTCTTTCGGAAACTCTTTACAACTAGTTAGCGAATAGTGATACTGATTTTTACTGTATCAATTGTCTTTGGGTCAGAGAGACCAAAATTACTCCCCCATCTGACCCCAAATTAGATCTCCTCCTCGACCTAGTCAAATAGCTTAACGTAAAGAACTCTGACCTTAAAAAATCTATGGATTTTCTTCACAACACAAACACTTCAGTTGCCAATGCCTTCACGAAACAGGCAGCCGATTTCAACCAACTCTCGTCCTTCATTAGTAGCCTTTCAACAGCACCTAAAGTGCCTACTCCTTCTCCGGTAACGAATGCCGTCCTCCAACTCTCCCAAGATGAAATCCTATCTGCGGTCAAGCAATTTGCTGCTGATAGAAGAAGAGAAAAAAATATTTTAGTCAAGGGGATCCCTGAATCCGTTACTAACTACAAGGAATCAGTTACTAAGGTCGTTAATACTTGTACCCCTAGTTGTTCAAACTTCAAAATTTCCCGCATGACTTGCAAACGTCCCCACATTTCCCCTCCCGTCATTATTAGTTTTAGTACTGCAGAGGATGTTGCTGAAGTCCTTAGTTCCTGGCCCACTTCACGTAAGAAATTTCCCGGTATTCGTCTACAGATAGATCATCCGCCATCTGATAGGACAGGCAAGGTTCGACTTCCATTGTATATGTCCTGTCCCAAACTCTCGGCCATCCCAGTTGTAAAACTAACCCTCTTTGTATTGTCGATTCTTCCGTTATCTCGAACAAACAAGATTTTCCCTCCCGCCCCGGAGTCAGGTTTCAGTCCGCTATCGCCCAAGCAGGTCAAGTCCCCTATTACCCCCCTCTAAGATAGCCCCTTTACATGTCTTTTACACTAACGCGTTCAGTCTTTTGAACAAGTTACCTGAACTGCGTAATTTAGTCGTAGCCTCTAATCCACACGTCATTGGCATCACGGAAACTTGGCTCTCTGAAGATATTAGTGATAATGAGTTGCTAATCGATAGCTATAATATCATCAGATCAGACCCTCGAAATCATAAATGTGGAGGTTGTTTATTCTACATTAAGGATGGCTTAAATTTTTCAGTTGTTGAGCAATCAAATCGTCCTCCCTCTCTCAGGATATGATCTCCTCTCAGTCAATATCTCACTCTTCTCAAAAATGCTTGTCCTCTTCTCTATTCTCTACCGTCCTCCCTTTCTCTCCGAAGCCTCTAATCTTACCCTACTCCATGACCTTCACTCAATATTATCAACAACTCGCAGCCCTTTGATTTTGATGGGAGACTTTAACGCCCCTTCTATCAACTGGGAGGTTCTGACTTGCTCCTCATGTCCTTTCGACTACTCTCTCCTTTAATTTAGCATTGAGCACGCTCTCACTCAGCACGTTCGAACTCCCACTAGATACAGGACTGGCTGCTTCCCTTCCGTCCTAGATTTAGTCTTCTCCTCTCCTCCTTCGCTTATTAACTGTACCTCTTTTTGGCCCCCCCCCTAGGCAAAAGCGATCACGCTCTTCTCTCGTTTGAGGTTTTGCTCTCTTCTTCATGCTCATTCCCTCACCAGCAGTCCGTACCTGTCCCTAACTTCCGTAAGGCAGATTTCGCAGGGCTTAGAAATTTCTTTTGCAGTTATAACTGGAATTTCTCTCAAACAACCGACATTGATAGGTTATATGAAATCTTCACTAATATTGTAAGACAAGGACTAAACTGTTTCATCCCGTTCCATAATCCGTCCCGTCCCAAAACAAAAATCCCTCGACACCTTCTTCATATCCTGAAGTCACGTGATTCCGCTTTCCGCACATGGAAATCCACTGGCATTCCGAGTTTTTCTACAAATACCTCGACCTTCAGAATAAAGTAGTCTCAGGTTACAGGCGGCTTAAATATTTCAAACTACGTACACTTCTTGAAAATTCCCAAGTCCAACAAAAGCCTCCTTTTCAAATATATTAAATTTAAACGTGGGCGAGACTTCTCTTCAGATGTTCCTCAAGGATCAGTTCTAGGTCCCTTATTATTTATTATATACATTAATGATCTACCTCGACTGTTCACTCCAACATCTTGCTTTACGCAGATGATGTTAAAATCTGGAGTACGAACCTCGTTCAATTACAGGAGGACATTAATAGCATCTTCAATTGGTCTACCGATAATTCCCTCCCTTTGAATATCTCTAAATGCAGCCATTTTACCCTTGGCAAATCCTCAGGCAACAATTTCATAGCTCCTAACTCGCAGCCAATCGCTGTAGTTAACCTGGTAAAGGATTTAGGCGTGACCTTCAGCCCCTCCCTTAACTGTTCGTGTCATCATAATAAGGCTATTCTTAGATGCTATCAGCGTAATCTTGGCACTATCCCGATTAGTTGTACCCGCCTTCTCTTTCAACTCTATATCCGGCCGCATCTTGAATATTGCATTCAAGTTACGTCTCCAATCCTAAGAGGGAATATTTTGAAATTAGACAAGGTACAAAGGAGCTTCACTAGACAGCCGTGGTCACTCAAATATTTCTCATATTCAAATCGTCTCAAAGCTCTCAAACTTTTTCCACTCGAAGATAGGAGACTCCAGGGCGACCTTATTTTAGTCTACAAACTCCTTAACACCCATCACCATGATCTCTTTACCCTCTCCAACGACTCCCGTCGAGGACATTTGTTTAAGATATCCAAACCTAGGGCCCACTCTCGTTTGAGCTCCCATCACTTTTCTTACAGGGTTATTTCCGCATGGAACAGCTTACCTGCCAGCATCGTTTCGGCCTCGTCCCGACAGTCCTTTAAATCGACTTATGATTCGCACTATCTTTATAATTTTATTTAATTATTGCTTTTATTATTTTTATGTGCGATACGCTTGCGTGACGTTACGGATCAAAAGTACCTTGCTTTTTGTTATTGCTCACTGTTTTCACGTTCGCTAATTGTCGTTTTTGCGTATTGGTGTATTTTTGTGTATTGTGTATTTTGGCAGTTTTTGTTTTTGGTGTTACGTGTTAATTGTTTACTGTGCGTGTCGCTTGTGCGTCGTGCGGTAATCACATAGCGCTGTGTTCTTTATACGATTATTGCTAGTCTTTCCCTAGTGATAGTTTTTGTTTTGATATTCTTTGTTCGTATTTTTGTTGTTGTTTTTTGTTTAAAAGTTGTATTCTAAATCCCTTTAGGATGCATACTTCAATTTCTATCTGTGGCTTGGAACGCTGCAAAAAATCAGTGAAGGTTGGCATCCTCTGTGCAGTCTGTAGCAACTGGTTTCATAAGGCCTGCTCTGGCTTATCGTCGGCGCATTATTCGCAGCTTGCAAGTAGTCCTTTGGACTATACCTGTATGGACTGCAGATATGAAACTGATCTTCAGACTTTGCCCCTGGCTAACCTCACTAAACCAGCTGAACTTTCTGTTTCACCGGAGACACCTAAAACTCTCCGATCAGATTTCTTTACTTGAAAACAATCTAATGACTATGTCTTCATCCCTATCATCCCTGTTGATCAATTTCAATGATTCTTTAGCAAAGACTGAATCTATAAATTCTTCAATATCTAATCTTTTGAATTCGGTCTTGAGTGAGCTTAATTCCCCTGAAATCAGATATGTCCAATCTCAACGCTTCATCTATAGCTGTTAAATCAGTACTTAAACTTTCGCAAGAGGGAAATCCTACCAGCCACCAAACAGCAAGTGTTAGACTCTAAAAGAGATTTTAATCTAATAGTTAAGGGAGTTAATGATAGTGTTATTGATTTCAAGAACCACGTTAAGAACATTATCACCAAGTGCTGCCCCGAAGTTTCAGATCTGAAAATTTGTAAGCTCTCCTGTAAGCGTCCCCACTCTTCTCCTCCTATACTGGTAACCTTCACCGATCCCTCTGCCAAAGATGAGGTGTTATTTAATTGGTCTAGAGTCAGATTTGACTATCCTGGTATTAGGTTAACCAGAGACCTTTCTTTGGCTAATCGCTCCTCTAATAGCTCTTGCTCCGGGATACCTGCTGACAACCCCAGTTCCTGTAGTTCAAATTGTCTCCTCTTCGACTAGATTCTCTTGATGCACCAAATTTTCGGATTCCACCCGGAGTCAAACCTCTCCTCCGGTACGACATCGGCTCCGACAACTATCCGCTCTTCTCCCCTCTCCCTCTCTTGGATCAAGTTCTTTTACACAAATGCACTAAGTCTCAGAAATAAATTGCTTGAGATTGAAGATCTGTTAACTTCCTCCCTCTCCGCATATCATTGGAATCACTGAATCATGGCTGTCTGAAGATGTTCTTGATAGTGAAATAGTGGTTAAGGGGTATAACATTGTTAGGAAAGATTCATCAAAGGGCAACTGCGGTGGCTGTATTTTTTATGTTAGAGATGACATTGCCTTTTCCACCCTCCCCTCCCGTCACAATAGTCTCCGTGTAGGTTATGACATATTAACATTAATTCTGGGGTCCCATACTGTATGCTCCTTAGTCTATCGTCCCCCCTCTCTTACTTATGCTACAAATAACTTACTTCTACAAGACCTTCAATTTATCTTTTTCAAGCCTTTTAAGCACCAAATCCTTATGGGGGACTTTAAAAGCCCATCCATTGATTGGCCTTTTTTGTCTGGATTCTCTATTGTTTCTGATAGTAATCTCCTCAAACTTAGCATCGAATATGCTTTTACGCAGCATGTTTCCTCTCCCACTAGGTATAGGGTAGGTTCCTCTCCTTCTTACCTTGATCTTATTTTTACAAATGCTCCTCCTATTAGTCAAATCTCTTATCTTCCCCCGTTAGGCAAAAGTGACCACAGCCTTCTTGTATTTGAAATCTTTCTCTTTTTGCCGCTAACAATTTTTCTCACAGACTTGCTCCTATTCCTGACTTTAGGAAAGTCGATTTTTCTAAATTATGTAGTTACTTTAGAGTCTGTAAATTGGGACTCCATTTTACAAATAATGTTGAAACTTCCTATTCTAGTTTCTTAAATATATTTAATGAAGGGATTAAACACTTTGTTCCTTTTCGTGTACCTTCCCATTCGAAGCCTAAGCTCCTAGGTTCATAGTCAGATCCATTATTAAGCGTAACAAAGCTTTCGCATTGTCCAAATCTGTCAATCTCCCTTGTCTTCATTATGCTTACCTCTCGGAAAGGAATAGGTGTTCAAACCTTATCAAGGCCTTTAAAGATAAGATGCTCTTTAAGCTCCTGAGCAGAGCCTCAAATAACAGAAGTCTCCTCTTTAAGTTCATCAAAAGCAAACGGTCTACTGAACTTTCTCTCCCTTGTCTCAAAGACGAAAAAAGGGACTCTATTGTCTAGGGATTTGGCTTGTAACAGTTTTACAGAGATTATTTTAATTCTGTTTTCCAAACCACTAGCTCCCAATTGTCCTCTACTTTCTGATCCCCCCCTTAACCATTAATTCTTTGCACTCTGATGCCTCCACTATTCTCACTATTCTAGCTGGTCTCAAATCTTCCTCCTGTGGGCCTGATGGTGTTTTTCCTAGGGTCCTCAAGGAAGTGCGCAGAGGTTTTTGCGCCTCATTTAAGTTACATCTTTAACCTCTCTTCCTCCACTGGCTGCGTTCCTAACATCTGGAAATTAGCGTATATAAGGCCCATTTATAAATCGGGATGCCAAGTTCATTCCCGAAAGTTTTAGACCTATTAGCATCTTATCATCTCCAAGTAAAGTTATGGAAAGGCTTGTTAGGTCCACATCTTTAATCACATTTTCAAATTAAATTCCATAAGCCCTGCTCAACATGGGTTTCTGCCACGTAGGTCCTGCCTAACTAATCTAATATCCTACACTAACAGCATTTCTTCAATCCTTGACTCCAGCCCTTCAGTAGATGCTATTTACTTTGACTTTGCGAAAGCCTTTGACAAAGTCCTTCACGATTTGCTCTTAGGCAGAAGCTTAGGTCGTTTGACATCACTGGATCAATTCTTTCCTGGATCAAAGATTTCCTATCCAATCGTTCCCTTTAAGGTTAGGCTAGGAGATGATCTGTCTTCTTCATGTAATATTACCTCTGGGGTTCCCCAAGGCTCAGTCTTAGGCCCCCTTCTTTTCATTCTTTTTATTAATGACCTACCATCAGTTGTAAACTCTACAATATTCTTTTATATGCCGACGACGTCAAGATCTGGAGTTCAAACCCAGAAGTCCTACGTCATGATGTTTTTAAGATTAATAAATGGTCGCTTGATAACTCTCTCCCGCTGAATCACTCTAAATGTAAGCACATTTCCTTTGGTAAGCCCTCTGGACATTTCTTCAAAATGTCCCCAGACGACACTCTTCCCTTGGAAACGGTTAAATCCATTACAGACTTAGGAGTTCTAATTGACTCATCCCTTAATTTCACGAGTTACCATAACAAGGCCATCCACAAATGTTACAGTCTGATAAAATTCTTCAACAGGAATTTAGGCAGCATGTCTCCGAAATGCGTTCGGCTAATTTACATGCTTTACATCAGACCCCATCTTGAATATTGTGCCCAGGTCACTGCCCCTATTCCCTTACGTCTGACATCAAGAATCTACAAAAAGTCAAAGGACTGCCTCAAGATTGCCAAGGTCGTACAGAAATATGCCTTATCAACAAAGACTTCATTTCCTTAAGTTGTTTCCTTTTAGTTGATAAGCGGCTCCGGGGTGATCTTATTCTGGTGCATCAACTTATTTCTTCTGGAACCTTTAGTCCCTTCTTTTTAACCTTGCCTGTAATTCATTCAGAGGGCACAATTTGAAACTAAACAAACCCAGGGCTTCCACGAGGTTAGTGGTTACGGCACTTTTCTCACAGAGTCATTAATCATTGGAACCGTCTCTCTACTGAAATCGTCAATGCTCAATCTACTCAATCGTTTAAGCGTCTATATGACAACCAAGCTTTAACTTATTTCCGGTATTCCACTGTTTTTTAGAGAATTTTTAAATATATTGTTTTTCCATTAATATTCTATTTCCTCTTTATGATATGTTGATAACATTTGAACCAAGGATCAAAAGGAGTCTGACTCCTAATCAACTCGTGAATCATCCTGTATCCTGTATATCGTTTGATATTGATATCTGATACTCAGAACCGAGTACTAAAAGGAGTTTTCTCTCCTATTTAACTCGTGTATAAACCTGAAACCTGAAACCTGTGAGCAATCCTGCATCCTGAATCCTGAATAATAATAAATTTAATAATAATAAATTAATAATAAATTTAAATGCTTATTAAAACAAAGTTTAAATAGATATAAATATAAATATAATTGTAAAATAAATTATTATTAAATATTATTTTTAATATTTTAATTATATATATATATATATATATATATATATATATATATATATATATATAAATTGCGTTACATATTTGCTTTTCGTTAAGTAGTCGTATTCAAGGTGTGGTTATGACGGAAATCGTGGTTCCTGGTATATTTTATATTTAATTTTTATATATATATATATATATGTAGGGGATATTTTAATGAAATCTGACTTATCGTGGAAATGTGGTTCTTATACATACACCTCGAATGGAAATATAATATCAAGTACATTTGGAAAGACTATAATTTCTAAGCTTGATGATGGAACTGTAATTCTTTCTATGTTTATTTATTATTTATAAGAATTTACTTTCAGTGCATCCTTATTCGTCTGGTAATGTCGTCCCCAGTGTAGGTACAATTGTATTAGCAAAGGTAGTTCATTATTTCTGAATAAACTATTTTTTAAATTGTAATTTATTAGTGTCCTTATATTTTGATTGTAGATTGAAGGGTGTTTGTTTATTATTGTTTAAAAATGAATATATAGATTTATTTTGTTTACTAACAAGTTGAAAGGTTGGTACACGAGTATGCTTATTTATTCAAAGACTTCTTTAAGTTAAAATATAAATCCGATTAAATTAGTACTATTTTTAAGCTATATATATGACAGCGGCGATTCTGACAAGTTCTCCAAAGCCTACTTGTCAGCTCCAGTTCCAAGTTGCAGTATGGGAATAAATCGACTATAAAACATTTTGAAACGAAAGATCGATTTAGCTAGTTTGGTGCTCCCCGTTTAACCAACTTCAAAGAACCAAACTGGTTGTCCGCCAATTCTCGATATCTTTACACACAAGCAAAGATATCCACGAGAAAATGAGAAGCAAGATCATTGCGTGTGGAATTTTGGAAAAGTTATGACGAGGATAAACAAAGATACTAGGATTTTGTAACAGATGATCTAGAGGTTTCTGCTCGCCATGACAGCGGGAAAATATACGAAAAATTAGAACAACTCTGCTGTGGTAACAAAGTTAAAGTTAGATCGTCTGGCATTTCAAACGAAGACTGGTTACTTCATTTTAACCAAATTTTAAACCATCCTGAAATCACAACAGGCTGACTGTAAGATGAATCCAATCTTGACACAGTTCCTCCGGCAATTTATCCAATCTTCATAGAACCTTCAACTGTCAATGATATTATGCACATATGCAGTAAAATCAAAACTAGGAAAACCGCCGGATTTGACGGAATTCCTCCATATATCTACAAATACGGCCCCTCGCGGCTTACTGAAGACCTCCATGGCATCATAACAGATTTCTGGACAACTGAGCAGTGCCCTGAAGACTGGCACCGTGCTACTATTGTTCCCGTTCACAAGAAGGGAGATCGTCAAATACCTGCCAACTACAGGGGCATCAGTTTACTTTGCATAACTGCAAAATTTTCAACATTAGTGATAGTTGATAGGATTCACCCAGAGAGGGAGAAGACCACACGTTCCGACCAAACTGATTTTCGTCCTGGTTTGGGATGCGTTGATCGGATTGACAAGCTCCGAAGCATCCTGGAATTTCGGACAAAGTTTCAGCGTCCTACGTACGTAGCGTTCATAGACTACTCTTCAGCCTTCGACTCGCTGAACAGAAAACGACTCTGGATAGCTATGTTACGTAATGGAACTCCGATGAAACTTGTAAATCTCCTACGTGCTCTGTACAAGAACTCAACTGCTGTAATCCGCAATTGCAACAGATCTACACAAGGCCGTTCGAGATTCGCAGTGGTGTCCGTCAAGGCTGTGTGGTTGCTCTTTTTATGTTCAACTATGCAATTGATTATATATTTGCCAAGATCTCCGTACAAATAGAAGGTGTGTATGTTGGTACTACGCCCATTACGGAGTTAGAATACGCTGATGATGCCATTCTTTTAGCTGAAAATGAAGATTTTTATGTGAAATTTTCCGGTGAATATGGTCTGAAGATCAATCTCAAAAAATCAGTCATGACGTCACAGGCTCCTGATGCGAGGATTGTATTAAATGATGCTGTGCTTTCTAATATAAAGCAATTTACGTATTTGGGCTCTTCGATTACTTCTAACGGTGCTTCATCTAATAAAGTAAATCGTCGAATTTGTTTAGCTGCTACTGTGTTTGGAAAACTTGCTAATCCACTTTGGAGACGAAACAACATTAATCCAAGGATAAAGATGAATATTTTCTTTTCGTTGGTTTGCACAGTGCTTCTGTACGCAGCTGAAACCTGGATTCTTACAGGGTCTGAGATCATGAAGCTTAACAAATTTGAGGCAAGATGTTTCAGATGCATTTGGCACAACACTCATTTTGCATCATCCATATCAAGAGCCTGGACAAAAAAGATCGGTATCCACCAAATTCGAGATGACCTCCAATTCCATGAACTTCCTTTCTTGGTATCGCGACAACGTAGATTACGCTGGTTTGGTCACGTTCTTCGTAAAAATCCTGATGCAATCTCACGTTCAGTAACTTTGACTTGTCCAAATACCGATTGGAAGAAAAGGAAAGGTGGTCAGAACGTACTTGGATGGACAATCTTCACCTTATTTTGGCCGGAACTTTATCTTGGAAACAATGGAAAATTTGCTGGACTGACATACCTGTGCTCGCCTCCGAAAACCGTGAACAATGGAGATGAATTATTCGTGAGGCTTTGAGAACTTGGAATTAATAAAGAGGTGGATATATATATATATATATATATATATATATATATATATATATATATATATATATATATATATATATATAGGTTTGTAGTATTACACGGCGACTTGTGCGGTGCGATATTGTTACAGTAAATTTTACACCTTTGGCTGGGCGTTTTCGTGCAATAATTAGACGCGAGGATATTCGAGCAACACAGCGCGATCAAGCTGAACCTGGGGATTGTTATAGACCAGGAGATATAATTCGGGCTCGTGTTATCAATGTAATTGGTCCGGGTGTAGTGACTCCAATGGTCAATGCAAATAAATCTCAAACAATTTCATCAACCTTGTTGACTGCACAGGCTATTTCTTCTTCTGTCAATGTTACGAGTGAAGCTATGACTGGAGGTATGAATGCTTTATGTATTCTTTCGACTGCTGAATCTGACTTAGGAGTTGTTCTGGGCTTAGGTCGTTCACTAAATGGTGATTTTGTAGATTTATTGGGACGAACAAATGGATTTCCATTAATACCTGTTTCATGGACTGAAATGTTATGTCCCCATACTTTAAAACGATATCAGCGTAAGGTTGCTCGTGTGCCAGATGAACTTATTTTTCAATTAATTTCTAATGTTAAATGAATTTTATTTATATGCAATGTACATTTTAATAAACATTTTGATACATCGCATTTTACAGTTAATTTTAATGTTTTTTTAATTAATGTTATTGTAATCGCTTATTTGGTTGGTGACATAGTCACTTCATTATTTCTATGTTTGTACGGCATATTAAACAATCGATTTGGATGGATTGGTAAATAATAAACGTAGAAGAATAACGAAGTTTCATGGCTAATATGTAGATGGTATCCTTGTGGCGGTGCACTGAAAAGCAAAGATCGACGAGGTTACTTGATTTTTTTATCAGAGTTATCTCCCTTAGACAAGGATTACATGGAATACACACTTTAAGATATCTTTTAACTACCCTGAGTGTATGCTTGCATCCATCTGCTGAAACGGAAGCCTATTTATACAGCTGTGCACTCGGTCCCTGCTGTTGGTCTAGATGCCAAGGGCACCTAGTCCAGGATGCACCACGTTGAGGAGGAACAGTCAAGAATATCACCATCATTGAAAATTGAAAATTTATAACTATTACTTAAAATCCTCAGGATTATTAACATTTCAATATTATCTTGTCAGATTCACTTGAATAATAAACTTACCTGGTTCCAGTTAACTAGGAGCACTATACAGCTGTCTCATCCTTGTTTGGAGTCATCAACAGTGCATACCTTTCAAGTATCACACGAACTTGAACACACGCCCTATCTGGTGTCAGACCAATACTTTAACCACTAAGCCATCGGTGCGTTATCACGAGTCACATTTCACCTTGTTTGAGCTCTGAGAATGGTGTTTTTGTATTTGGTCATCAGTATCTGCCCTGTTGACCACGGTATTTAATCGATTTAAGATTCATGTGGTTTTGGTCACCGTCTTCTATTGAACGCAACCGTTTAATAACTAATAAAAATATTTTAACCATTTCCAAATATTTGTAAGACTTAACATTCATTCTAACGCAACAAGAGAAAGACGATTAAAATGGATTGACTATGTTTTATGTAGATTGTCTACTCATTCAGCTAGAATAGCTATGGAAGACCATTACCCGGATGGCCAACGAAAAAATTGGACGGACATTGTAGCATACGAACTCAGTCCTTTTATTTATGCTTAGCCCCTTCCAAATGAATTACTTATGTAATTGGGCGTCCGTTTGCTTACCATTTGCGGTTAATAGAAATTACTGGAGGGATTTAATTTGGGACGTAATTAACATTTAAAGTCAGCATACTTCAAGTATCGTTCATTAAGTGTACATTATAAAAGTTGATGTTTTTGCAGACTTGGTAATTTGGACTACCCTGGACAATAATAACCGGTGGGAAATGTTTATCCCCGATAATGATAATGAACCACTAAGCCACGAATGGTTGTAATCAATTAAGTGATTAGTTACTTGGTCACTTTCTTACTACTTTTATGTTCACAAAACATTTTAAACACGTAATGTTGCCTAATAGATGGTGCCGTTGTTAGTAAAGATTGCTGAATTTTCCTCAATTTTTGTCGTCTTTCTTAGGCAAATTACAACATATTTGTATTTTTAAAGATAGCTTTGAATATCCTGATACCTGGATTCTTACCAATTCATACATTATAAAGTTCAATAAATTTGAAGGAAGATGCTTAAACACAATATTTGAAGACGGTAATGATAAAATTGTAAGCAAAATAAATATTATAGCAAAAATTTAGTAAGGAAATATGAATAAGTGCCCTACAAAACTATTTTGTGTCATATTTTTGGTGTTTCCAACCAATTAAATGATTGATCCCTCCTTATTTACTAAATCAACAAAAAATTTGCCAAACCCTTAAAAATGTTTTTCATTTATCGTAACCATATCGGTGGTTGGGCGTTTTGGGATATAACACAAGTTGGTGGCAGGCTACTTCTTCATTAATTCCAAGTTTGAATAGCTCGAATTTATGTATGAAAAGATTGTCGGATGCGAATTGAACGTGGAGAAATCAATGAAGTTCCTTGGCTAGAAGACCACTTTCTTGCAACGACGTCAGTGTTCACAGGAATTGACGAGGTGATCCTTTTTAGGGTTAACAGTTTTGCAAATCTAACTGGTTACATATGGTAAATAGTTACATTGAGATAACTTTTAAGCATTTTGGGTCTATGCTAGCGCCTATTCACTGAACGGCAATTCAGTGGAAGTTTAGTTACACTGCTATGCACTCGGTCCCTTCCGTTATGAGTCCACGATGCAGCACATGGAGGTGGAACAGTCAGGAATATCACCGTCATTGGAAATTGAGATTATAAGCATTACTCAAATCCTCAGGATCATTAACATTTCCGGTAGATAACATAATGGCTTACATGATAGTTACTTCACATCGTTAATATATGTCCTAATCTTCTAATTCTGTATTAGGCTAGTACGTTTTTCATTGACCTTAAGTTTATATGTCTTTATTACTAATGCGTGTTTTATAGTAGTTTGGCTGCAGATCTCATCTTGCACCTGTGGCATTAGTGGTTTTTAATTTATACAATAATACCTACCTTAATGTAACATAACTTGCCTTTAAAACTAATTAAATCATTTCTTTTCCAAATGTGGGATAACATAGTGTAAGCTTCCCAAGCTCTATGCAATCTATTACTCATCTTCACTGAGTTGTCTGTACTAATGCAACCTCCCAAATAACTAAATTTGTCAAGTTATTTGGGTACAATCCAATCCTATAACCATTTCTCATTTTCTAGTTACGGTACAGCGAAATGTAACAGATTGATAAGGAAAACCTGGATCATTATGACGTGTTTCAGAATTTTTGTGATAAAAATTAGTATGCGTTGCTGGTTCAAACCCTACGACATCTTCACATAATGCACACCAACAATTGTAATTGATTTTCATGATGCTCATATGATCGAAATCAGTAGAAAAATAACGGGAGAGCACAAATTTCAACATTAAGTACCTCATTAAAATATAAAACAACTAATGAAAAGCAATAACCAATGCGTTTTAGAGATAAATTAATTAGAAATCAGCATTTATTTTCATTAAAAGGAATTTCATTTTAACAAACATACTACTTAAGATAAAATTAGTAACATCTTTTCTATTGGTTAAATTTATATAATTTTGAAAAAAAAACGTATGCATAGGACGTCTATCCACTATATCCTCTGCACAGAACACATATCGTCGCATTTATCTACTTGTACAGTTATAGAGAATGACTTTCGTACTTTTTAAGAAAGTCTACTAATATCAATCTTGATGTAGGGTTAAATGGAACATAGCTTACAACTTACTATATTTTCAACCTATTTAAACCATTCAAGCTTTGATAAGCAAAAACCTGACCTGTGTAAACGTAACTCCCCATTGTCCGCATTTAAACGTTATTTGTTTAACACTTCATTTAATTTTCTATTTTTTTATATATCGCTTGTTGTTGGAATGATTTATTTTTATTTAATGTTTTTGTCGCTTCTATATGCTGTTTGGTTTAATTGTTATATTATATATTTCTGGTGTGATTTATTCTTGTCGGATATGTTTCAGCGCGCCAAGTTTTATCGATTTCGTTGGAAGGATTTTAAAAATTTGGATCTTTTAGATTAAGTATTGCAATGCTGAATGTCGTTCTTGATGTAAATCCTCCTTGTTTAGATAACAAATATGTTTTATTTTGAGTCAATAATATTCTTTTATTTCGTTTTTTTGTCCACAATGTGCTGTATATTTATGTGATGCTTTTTGAAGGACGCTGTGCTCTAAAAACGGAAACTGGATTTATTTTATTAACCACACGTCCCAACCAAACTGATTTTCGTCCTGGTATAAAATGTATTAATCAAATTCATATGCTTCAACGCATTCCGGAATTTTGGTAAACGGTTATGCGTTCTACGTACGTAATATGTATAGACCACTCTTCAGCCTTCGACTTACTAAACAATTCCGCTAAAACTTGTGAATTTCCTACGTACCCTGTACAAGAACTTAACTACTACAATCCACATTTGCAACAAATTTACCGCAAAGCCGTTCAAAAATTGCAGTGGTGTCTGTCAATGCTGTGTGACTGGTCTATTTTTATTCAACTATGTAATTGATGGTATATTTGCAAAGATTTTCTTATGAATGGAATTTGTGTATGTTGGCACAACACCCATTACCGACGTGGAATATGCTGACGATGTTGTTCTTCTAGCTGAAATTGAAATCCATCTGTAGGGTGCATTGAATTCCCTTGTAAAAGTCTCCGGTAAATATAGTATAAAGATCAACCAAAAAATCGGTTATCATGTTGTCTCAAGCTCCTGATTTGAGGTTCGTATTAAATTTTAACGATGGTTCATTTAATAAAGTAAATTGCTAAATTTGTTTGGCTGCTGCTGCGTTTGGAAAAATTACCAATCTTTTTTGGAGACGAAAAGACATCAATTCAAACACCAAGATAAACATTTTCTCTCTATTGGATCGTACAGTACTTTTGTATGTAGCTAAAAATTGGAGTTTTATTGAGTCCGAGATCATGAAGCTTAACTCTCTGGAGGCATCACGATTGGGATGCTAATGATCCTGAGGATTTGAGTAATGCTTATAAAGTCTCAATTTCCAATGATGGTGATATTCCT